>APFE031175421.1:107179-217967 GCA_000404065.3 Pinus taeda
GATAGAGGTCAAGAAGAGCCATATTGGCAAGCCGATTGTCAGTCTTGGGAGGGACAACGTGGCCATATGAGGTGCACCAACATCTCCCCAAGAGGAGAAAGGACTAGGATTTCCTCCAAGGGGAAATCCTTGGTTGGTGGACTCCATTCCTCAACCTAAGACCAATGAGGGAGAAGTGACGTTATTCCGATTAAAATAAATTTTATGACGCTTTGACACAACTTGCTTTTACAATTTTTAAGAGTTGAGAAAAATCTAAAGATGACTCTAGTCGCCTTCGATTTTTAATGAGCCTGAAGTTACAAGTGCTCAGATGGACCTTTTCTTTTAAGGAGTCTGAAAAGGAACGAAAGAGACTACTCTAGAAGTCTAGACAGAGGGATTACCAAACCAATCGCAAAACTGCAAAATAATTTTTATGGTACGACAGTCAATCTTCTCGAATGCTGTGTTCAATGCATTGCAATCGATAGGGCGGCAGACACGGCTTCCTAAGGATAAAGGATATAGCCTCTTGTGGTCTCCCAATATATACTCGAAGGTACATGGGAGCAAAAATCCGTGCTGGCACTTGTCGTTTCAAAGAGGAGGAATCACCCAACCTGCAATGAAAGCGATAGTTACCAGGCTTTATGACGCCGTAATACGTCTCTAGCCTAGACTTATAAATGTTATGCGTTAGGTTCCAAAGAGTTTTTATGTCCATTGAATTTATTTTACAGTTGATCTTTGTTAAGAAGTTTGCCTTTCTGGTTCACTGCATGATGTAGATATACAATTCCTAAAATGCAATCTAAGATGATAAACAATCGTTTAATCTTCTTTTTGCAATAAAAATCCTAGCTACTAAAGAAAGAGAAGCGGGATTCTTTCAACATAGAGCAGAGAGCACACACTAGATGCACTGTCCTAAATCAAAATCAACAAAAAGTCTAAATGCAAATGCACATGCATGTATTTGTTTTCACTTTCTTAATGTGTGAATGACAAAAAGAATGCTAAGTACAAATCTAAATTGTTTCAAGTGACAATACTAACGATTTTCTCTTCAAAATATGAAAGGAAGATAATGACGACACTTTGTGATTTTGAATTGAAAACTGCTTTTGATACTTGAAAAACTATTAATTCAAATCAAATACAAGAGCAACAGTGTAATCGACCATCAAGAACAGTAGGATTCTTTTCTTTGACTGAGAATGACACTTGTGACACTTCCAAATCAAAAGACGACAGTTTGATTACGGTACTTCTTTGTAAAGGAGGACTGTAAATGGCGAAAAATACATAAAAAAATTTATAGTTATTTATACAATGGAGGTTGAATCATGCAAAGTTAGGGAGTTTCCACAGTGGTATACTGATCACAGACAACAAAACTCCTGAATAAAGCTGAAGAGAGTGAACAAAAAACCAAAATCTGGAAGCAGAAGGAGTCTTATCTGATCACCACACCTATAAAACAGGGAAAGAGTGATGCATCTCACCTACTGCATAGAGGTATGATGCATCCAAATTCCCAAGAAGAGAAGGTGCGATGGTCCAGGGACGAGTTCAACTTGGTTCTTGGTCACAGTTTGCAACTTAGTTCAGGGATTTAGGTCGAGCTAATGATAGTCAATAAATGCAAATCATAGGGGTTGTTGTAATGAGGCTACTTGAGCCACCACTAGGGAAATTAGGATGTTTGCAAATCAATTGTTCAGTTTATAAACAAAACCCAGAGATAGACTGAAGCAACATTGATCTACTTTGCACTTGCATAGCAAATGCAGTTCGAAGGCTAGCTGGCTTGACTTCAGGCTTCGTCTGTCATTTATAAAGAAAACAAATATAGAAAAGCAAACAAGCTATTTTCTCCCCAGCGGAGTCACCATTTTGTTATCGGGAAATCTAGTCTCTATGTAGAGCTGCTAGTCCCACTAAGACGAGTAGCTATCTTAGAAAAAAATAGATTAAAGTTAATTTTTTTTTCCTTTACAAGAAGTAGATAGGAGAGGAGCAAGGAATACCAACCTCAATCTTTCGCTTGGTTCCCTGCTTGTTCCTTCTCCCCTTCGACAGATCTTTGCTACTCCTTCCTTGATTACTCTGCTTCAAAAAGTACCTGTAAAGTCAAAGCAACATAATACATTCAAAGTACAGAGATCTGCAATCATAAACAATATAGGACCAGATATATATTGACCACACAAATGCATATATCATCAAACATACAAGAATGTGGAGGAAAACTTGAATAGATTTATTGATAGAAAGATTAGAAGAGAGGATTACAACCCATTGATCTAAACAGCGTCATCCTCCCAGCGTGAAGGACCTTTTTCACCTCATGAAAAGCTTAAATCACCAAATACTATGATGCTCTGCCAGGAAACCAACAACACTTCCTTACAAGATACAAGATTCCAGCCTCTGGATCTCTCGGATGAGGGATCTATATATAGATGTTTGCAGGGGGGTGAGTCAACTTCTGGGATTTTGATTAGTGTCGTCTCTTTGATAGTTTTTTATTCCACTTGGAGATTCATGATCTCTTATTCATCCCTAGGTGAATTCAGAGAGACAAGTGTCACAGGAGAAGTTTATGGAAGATTCCATGATCATCCACCTTGCAAACTGGCTCTGCCATTTGTCTACTCTTACCCATTGCACCCTACAGAAGGGATTTTTAGTTGCATCACACTTTTTGCATGTGGCAAGTGAGATGCATTGCACCCTTTGCACTGAGCAGTCTGTATGGTCTAGTTTTGACCAGTTATGAGCAGTTTTTTGTGGAGAACTTCTGGGAGATGATGTAATTAGCTGACCTTGTTCCTTTAGGGTATGAAACAACACTTTCAAGGACTCATAAGCCCTTGGTTTATGGACATATATGATTGGGGTTGCAGTGCCCAAATATGTCTATAACATAATATCATGATGATGTCAAAAAAGATGATGTGGAAATCCCATGTGTGAAACACATGTCACCCAGATTTAACATGTTTGGCATGCCACTTATGTAAATATGACTGACATTGTCAACACAAAGTCATCAACTGTCATATATTAAAGGAAACATCATCATTCACCACATATCAAATAGTGATTATGTGTCCAAGGCTTAGGTGTCATGATGAGCTATCATAATGGTATATTAGGATACCAACCTATACAAATATCAATATATTGAGATACCAACGTATCAGGATATCATCATATGCACTTTTCAAAGTTTTATAAAAATGGACATATCATCATATTAGGATATTATCACACTGGATAATTGGAAAATGCACTTTTTATATGGGAGTGCTTTGGTAATGATGGAATCTCAACAGAAAAGGACCAATGAGGGAGTGCCTTGTAGACAAGGGATGTCATGTGTTCTGTATGTATGTTGATGTGATCCTTAAGGAATAGATCATCAAATGGGATAATATTTTTCTTGGAACTTAAAATGAGATGAAATTTAAAGTGTTGGAAAAATTTCAACGAGAAGGAGATGTTGGTATTAGAACTGTGATTTGAGGTGACGAAAGAAAAAGTAGATTTAATAAACCCATCTTCATAATAAACATTGAAGGTCAGGTTTAGTTACATCCCACGTCCCTAATACGACATTCAAGGGTTGGGTTTGTTACACATATCCTTTCTTTTTAATTTCATTGACATGTTTCAATATTAATCTACCACCATTTTTCATTGTCCATATTTCATAAAGGCATCATGGGATGCTTTCCAATACTTAATACCTTAATGGGAAGATTTGGGAAGAATTTTATACCATGAGATTGAATTCTATTATAATGATATAGAGAAGAGATTCATCAATGATCATTTGGAATATGATGACATTAAAAACCAACATAGAATGAGGAAAATTTTTCTTTAACAATAATGACACTATTTCCAGAAAAAATCAGTAACCATTGTTGGGATGGGGTCCCCTAGGTCAATTTTGCGGGTTAAAAACCCAGTTATTGATGTAAATTTTGGTAAAAGATGTAAAGTCTCCATAATTGTTGGATGTGGAGCACATAGATAGTTAGGAGTCAAAAGGGGTTTTAGCCCCTTGTCTATGTAAAGTCAAGTCGGTTTTGAGATCCACCCATGGTTTGCAGACCATGGGATTGTATGTAAAAAGCTATAAATAGGTGTATCTTAGAGAATCTAAGGCATGTCTATGTCTGAGAGAGGAAAAAAGGGCAAGTAAGTAGCAGGTAGATAGAATGGAAAAAGCTTTGTGGCTGAGTGCATGGACCCCTGCAGGTGAGTACGCCAGGCATTTTTGAGTCTGTAATACCATATTTAAAATCAATAAAGAAGGCTGTTGAAAAATATATGTGTTTATCTATTTACTTCTGTTATTTATGTTTGTGATATATGTTGTGATGGAATAATGGCTTTATGAAATATTGATCTATTGATGTGTGACTCTATGGGATAAGTCTTATTAACTGTATGCAATGCATGTTAAGTTCTTTTTTGAAGATTATAATACATTCTTTAATGTTTATTAAATACTTAAGTAAATTTGTGTGAGCTCAGATCTAGGGGTATTTTTTGATGTGTGTAACTAGATGATTCATCTGTTAAGGGTTCGCAAAGACCTATCCTAGACCTTCGTGAAGGTCTAGAGGCCATTTAAAGGGAGCTACAAGGCTGGGCCCTAGGGGCTTATAAATCTATGTGAAGGAAGATCTAGGGAAATAAAAGGCATCACACTAATCTCTGGATGTGGAAACTTTGTTCCATCATCCCCCCATATGGCTTCAAGTGAGAATTTAGCATGCACTACATGAGTTGATGCTGAAAGGGACAGTAGTGTAGGGTTTTGTTTGGTGCAATTAACTCTAAACCTGGGTGAAGACCCACTAAGCCAATAAATGGTTCTGTTACTGGGACTAGGATTTGCTTAACGAGATTTGTGATGTCACATCGCTCGAATCTAACCAAGACAAAAATGGAGAAGTGGTTGGATAGAAATATTCATGAATTCGTGGTGCAGGAGAATAGGAATCCCCACCTGCCAAAGGAGCAGTGGTTGGACATATTTGTATACAGAGATACACGAAAATTTCTTCTCCACCTTCCCAATCAAACTATACGAGTGGATATCTAAGTTAGCATATGACGAAGGAAGGTGGAGGTTTAATAGTCCAATAGTGTGGACTCTAGACCTAGTGCGAAAGTTGGAATCCTCTGAAGACAAGATTGCATGTGTTGTTGACCACTGGCTCAATCGAATTATTGGAGGATTTATTACATAGTTCATGGTTGATACCTTAGTCTGCTATAGTGAAACAGAGTGATGCTTCTTCAAGGAATCGCAAGGTAAGTATCTGAGATCTTTGGATACTTGGATTAAGGTGCTCTTATGTGAGAAATAGCTTATTCCATTGCCTTGATGTTTGAAGCTACACAAAGTGGAAAACTCTTTATAAATCAAGAGAAAGAAGGTCCTGAATATAGCATGCTGATTGACCTCCTTTAAGCGATGATGAGGGAATGGTACTGGCCTCACCATAGAGTGTTTTCCAACTAATAAGACATGGTTTTCAATGGACACATCATCCATCCACTCCACCTCCACCTTCAAATCCACAACATACCCCTTCACCCACACCTCCACCACCACCACCATCGTTCAACATGTTGAACTCAATCAGGCTACAAAATTTCAAGGACATCGAGAGCGAAGTTACATATCAATTCTGGTTTGTTGCGAATGTTGTATGGACCATGCAATATATCACTAATGATAACATAAAGAAGGCATAATTAGTTACTGCCCTACAGGATCACGCATTGACATGGTCTATTAAGTACTGTGCTAATCATCCTTTAGCGATGCTAGCAGAAAGTAAGGATGATTTAAACAAAGAGCTTAGTAACCCTAAGTCTGACTTGCAGTCAGTGGTTGGATTTTAGGAAATCATGATGAGGGTTGATGAGACACCTTGCAAGTTAGATCATAGGTTGAAATGTGTGATCTGTGAAGCTAATATGCAACTTACAGATGTACAACATCGTGAGTGGTTTATAGCCTCACTTCTGCCCCACTTGAGGATTGCTCTATCGCTGCAGAAGATAGGAACTTAGGCACAAGCCCTAGAAATCATGATGAGAATGCATGCGAAGCCCATGAAGGATGCAACCTTGGGGTTACAACAGATTCACTCCCAGTTGTAGAACCTCTTCTTGGAATTGTAGAGCTTGAAGAAAGAGAAGGAGACTAAACCCAAGGTGCACTAGGAAGTCTAGTGCGTGAAATGTAAGAGCGAGGGGCATGATAAAGACCATTATCTCATACTTCCAAAATATATCACAAGAGGGGGATGAATTCCTTGAGGCCAAAAGCTCTAGCAGTAGCAAGTGAGGGGGTTGCACTATGGTGTGCTATTTGTTAGGTGGATGGAAAAAAATGCAATGGTTAATTACCATTTACTTCAAAATTTTGTTTAGATGCCACAACAGTTTTTCTGCAATTTATGCAAATCAGTGGGCCATGATGAGTGCCACTTTTGCAGCTATGAACTAATGATGGGGAGAAATCCTACCTACTGAATGCAAGCAGAAACTCGGCCTTTGAATCAGGGCACAGGAGGAGCACATGGGGGTTATAAAGGAAGAGGATGGGGCCTAGGAGGAGGAGGATTTGGTAGAGGTTGCAGACAAGTTATTTCTCACAATTGTGGAATGCCAGGGCACTACGCGTGGGAGTGTCAGAATCAAACATGTTTGTGCTATCAATACTATAGCCAGTTTGACAAAACTATAGAAGAATGCCCTATGTTCATATCCGATATGTAGGATAAGAAGGTGCAGCCTTAGCAACCTATGTAGAACTTACAAATGATAAGAGCCAAGCCATGTGAGGAAGATGCGAATGTAAATATTGTATTGAGAAGTGGGATAACAACTGGGGACAATAAGGGAAAACATCGTGAAGAGGATGGATGGGTCCCCAAGACCCCAGAGAAGGAAGATGGGCTTGATCTGGAGTGTGCGAAGGAAATGTTTATGGAGGCCAAGAAAAGCTTCGCTGAGGTGTCTACCTTAGGAAGTCAGAACAAAGTACCAAAAACTAGCATGCCTACAAAGGTTGTTCCCTCTATGCCTACCACATTCTTGGAGACCTTCATGAAGCTTCTACGTGATAGTAAAGTTGTGAAGGGCCTACAGGAATTGATAAACAAGTGTGCTGGTAAAGAAAATTTCGTTGATGGACATCATGTGGTTAGGAAAATTGACAAACATAAGGTAAGAACAGGGTGTGAGATGAGGCTTACCATGTAGATAGGAGAATACAAGATGGACCAGATCATTCTCGATCTTGGGTTTGATGCTAACCTTTTTCCTAAACAGACATGGGAGCGAATGGGGAGACATACCCTAGAGTGGTCTCTAATCTAGCTTAGAATGGAAAATCGACAGAAGATCATTCCTAAGGGATGACTACATGGAGTAATAGTGGGTATAGAAGGTGCGAGTGTGCTGGATGATTTTGAAGTAATAGAGATCATCGACGAAATAAATCAATACCCCTCACTCCTTGGAATTAACTGGGCCATAGATATGAATGGAGTCATCAACTTGAAAAAGAGTACAATGTCATTTGAGAGGAAATCGCTTTGGGTGGTAGTACCATTAGACCTTGTAGAAGGACCACTCTAAACTGAACCAGTCCACAACTAAGAAGAAAGTGATGATGACTTGGATCATATCTATGAAATAATTGCATGAGATCAAGACTGGATTAATCCAACAACTGATGGAAGGATTGCATAGGACTAGGAAGTTCCTACACCTCTGATTCAGATGAAGAATTGGAGCACTCGTAGAATAGGTTGCATGAAGTATCTACGCTGCACTGTAACATGATGACTAAATAATTGTGCTATGTTTCATTGGAGGTAATAAAATTACCTTATTATGATGGCTTAACTAATGTAGATAATTTTATGGATGCCTTTGAATGAGAAGTCCCTGAGGATCATCGCTTCCAAGCATTGCATTTGGCACTGTGCGCTACGGCTGCATGATGGTGGGGTACGCACAAGGACAACTTTGATGAATGGAGATATTATAGAAGGATTATGAGGCTATGATTTGGTCATCCTAAAATTCGACTTACTAAGAAATACGATGGGAGAAATGATATGTGTGATCATTTAATGGAGTTGCAACTGGAGTGGATGCACTTATTCTGTCATACTTTGGATACCATTCCTTTGAATTGGTTTCTACAAATGGAGCTCTTCCTTGGCACTGTGGAGTGGGATATGTTAAGGGAAGGATTATTAATGACCTCCAGCTTTGAATATGGTTTCGAGAGAATTGATGAAGCTCTGCAAGAGATTAAGGAAATGATTTTCAAAATTCTACAAGAACCTTTAGCGTTGGTTCAACCAGATTGGAGCACCCATCTGTGCCATGCAATGGAATGATATAATGTGACTACTGAGGGGGAGGATGAAGATCCAAGAAATATTAATATTCCAGAAGCTGAAGGCCATCGTGAAGTTGAAGGTCCACAAATATAAAACCCGAACATCACCACGTTGTTGAAAACCAAGCAACTGAACATTAGTACTAAAGCAGAGCCAAAATTTGCAAAGATTAGGTATTACTGGGATGATTCCATAGTGGATAAAGTTTCTGAGTTACTCTGTAAGTATCAGGACCTTTTTCCTACAAATCTTTCAAAACTAAAGGGCATCATAGGCGACTTGGGTGTGATTAAAATCACTTTAAAACTAGACGCAAAGCCTATTAAGCAGAGGCCATATCGCCTTAATCCCAAATACAAGGAAAGGTTTCACCCAGAGTTGGATAAGATGCTAGAAGCAGACATCATCGAACCTATGGAAGAATATGATTAGGTGAGTTCGATGGTGGTTCAAGAGAAGAAATAGAAGGGAGAAATACAAATTTGTGTAGATCTAAGGAAGCTTAATAATGCATGTGTTCATGATCCTTTTCCAACACCGTTTACTGATGAGGTATTGGAAAATTTTGGAGGGTAGGAGGCCTACTCATTCACTGATGGATTTTCTTGGTACCATTAGATCAATATCGTGCCAGAAGATAGGAGAAAAATAACCTTCGCGATGGAATGGGGTTGTTTCTAGCAGACCATAATGTCGTTTGGACTTAAGAATGCTCCTGTGATATTCACTCATGTAGTAATCATGGAGTTTAAGGAGTTTATTCATAAGTTCTCAGAGTTTTATTTTGATGACTGGATGGTGTTTAGTCTAGTAAAACACCATGTAGCAAATTTGTGCCTAATTCTGGATACGTGTTGCAGATTCCAGATCACATTGAATCTGAAGAAGTGTCTATTTTGTGTCCCATTTGGGATTTTACTAGGTCATGTGGTGTGAAAGCAAGGGTTGATGGTGGACCCTTCCAAGATCGTAGTAATAGTGAATTTGTTGGCCTCAAGAAGTGTCAAATAGTTGCACACAATGCTCAAGGATATTAGATATTACAGGAAGTTCATAAAGGCTTGTGCTCAGATTACCACGCCCATGGAATAATTGTTGAAGAAGAATGCTACATTCTATTGGGACAAAGAATTCCAGTGCAGTTTAGATGTTTTGAAGCAGAAGATGGTCATTGCACTGATTTTGGTCTTTCCATATGCATATCGGATATTACAGGAAGTTCATAAAGGCTTATGCTCAGATTACCACGCCCATGGAATAATTGTTGAAGAAGAATGCTACATTCTATTGGGACAAAGAATTCCAGTGCAGTTTAGATGTTTTGAAGGAGAAGATGGTCACTGCACTGATTTTGGTCTTTCCAGATTAGAAGATGAATTCCATGTACATGTCGATGCCTCTTGCATCGTGTTGGGAGCAGTGCTAACACAGGCTGGTGCAGGAGAGATGGACCACCCTATAGCCTTCACGAGCAAGAAATTATCGAAGGCTGAGAAGAATTACTCAATGGCAGAGCGTGAAGGATTAGATATGGTATACGCACTTAAAAATTTTAGACACTAATTTTTGGGAAGACATTTCAAAATGTACACAAATCATTCTACCTTGAAATACCTGGTCAATAAGCCTGTGTTGGGAGGGAAGATCTACCAATGGTTGCTGCTATTCCAGGAATATGAATTTGAGGTGATTGTGAAGCTAGGAAGGTTGAATGCAGGACTTGACTATCTATCGCGGATCAAAACAGGACAAGAGCCTACTAATTTGGAGGAATCATTGGCCGATGCACACTTCTTCTTGGTTCATGTAGCAGATAACTAATTTGAAGATATTATTCACTTCTTAATTACAAGGATGATACCAGAGGGGTATACAAGTCAACAAATGAAGGAACTAGTAGTACACATGTTATATTTCTCCATGATTGTAGGAAATTTGTATAAAATGGCAGCAAACGAGATATTGTGATGATATGTGACAAATTTTGAGTGAAATAGCATCCTTGCTGAAGCTCATGGAGGGGCTATGGGAGTAAATTATGCAGGAAAGATGACAACACAAAATATTTTGCACCTAGGGTTATGGTGGCCTACGTTGCATAAATATTCTAAAGTGTATTATAGGGCATGTGATGCATGTCAACAAACAAGCAGACCATCATGAAGGGACAAGTTGCCACTAATCCTCAAGTATCGTTGCATCCATTTGAAAAATGGGCAATTGATTTCGTTGGGCCAATTCATCCCCCAGGAAAGAAGATAGGTGTGCACTATATCATCACCATGATGGAGTATCTAACTATATGGGTGGAGGCACAAACGGTTACATATTGCATAGGGGATACCACCGAAAAGTTTTTGTTTGAATATATGTTAACCAGGTTTCGCTGCTCAAAGGTGTTGATGAGTGATCGCGGTACACACTTCCTAAATGAGACAATCAACACATTGACTAAGGAGTTCCAGGTCTATCATCAGAAGAGCACCATGTATCATCCTCGGGCTAATGGAACAGTAGAGGCCTTTAATAAGAGTTTGGAGAACATGCTAACGAAGATTTGTAACATGCAGCAGAATGACTAGGACATGTGTGTACCTGCAGTGCTATGGAGGTACAAGACTACTTGGAAAAAAATTATTGGAAAGACACCTTTTAGATTGGTCTATGGTGTAGAAGTTGTGATACCTATGGAATATATTGTGCCTAGTATACGCATAGCAGCTTCCACAGGTATGGAAGATCACAAAGCCTTGGAAGAACGGCTTGTGCAGCTAATGGAACTTGAAGAAGATAGATTCTTGGTTGGATTCCATCAGCAAGTACAAAAGGAACAAGAAAAATCATGGCACAATCGACACATCACATTGTGCACGTTCAAGGTAAATGATTTGGTATTGTTATACGATAGAAAGTTCACTAAGTTTCCGAGGAAATTCAAGATGCACTAGCTTGAGCCATATGTTATCAAAGAAACTATAGATGGAGGCACAATACAACTCACGAAGCTAAATGGATAACCCTTTTTGGAAAGGGTGAATGGAAGTCAACTGAATCGATATACAATGGATTCGGCTCAATGACTATATGACGGCAGGAAAATCTTAGTGCTCTAGGTAGTTGTAAGGGAGCACAGGACTATAAATACACTTCCAGGACTGGAGGACTACGCGACACATGGACTGCGTGGAAAATGGTGATGTTGCAGTATAAGAAGCTATGCACAGGAAGTTGCGCTATGGAGGGAGGTGTCACACAGGAGAGTAGGAAAGTGACCGTTGGTGTCACTTTTCATGATTTGACAACCAGAAGACAGTTAAGAGTAGTGGGATGGAGACATTTAAGGCCAAAATATTTGAAGATCTGCCACCAAAGCGTATTAATGATCAAATTTTGGGGGGAATGATCGGATTTGAATTCAAAAACCCCTATAATTTAAGCATGTCGTTCTAATAGAGAACACTTTGCACCCTTAGAGTTTTTGAGTTGTATTTTATGTTGCTTATGAACTGCTCATTTTTTGAGGATTTGGTCATGAGCCTTGCATTTTCTAATTTACCGGAGTTGAATCAACATTTCATCCTTGAAACCATGTTAGGACCAAGCCCTACTAAGACTGTGAGCACTAAGGGAGATGTCGTGTTTGAAGGAGCAACTTCAAAGGTAGTGATTATGGAAGCTTTGATTCTTGTGCCTATGGTGCCAAGGTTGCCTAGGCCGAAGCTTACCCCTATTAGAGAAACCTAGAAGCCAAAGAAGGATAAACAGAAGAATACATTGCTTGTTCGCAAATCACCTAGGAAATATTCTGCCACTCAAAAATAGAGGAAAGACAAACAACCTAAGAAGGTTGCTGATTTGGAGGCTAAGGAAGGATAGGGCACTAATGACATAGATGTTGAGGGAGTGGATCCCCTTCCCAAGTATTGGCTTAGTGGGGACAGACCCAAGTTTGGAAGTGATTTAGCCAAGCAAATCTCGGTACTACTAGCCCCTTCGGTAGCAGTCTGCAGAGCGCAGACTGAGGTCTCACCCGAAGTAGTATGGGAGGGTGCTGGAACCAGGTTTTTGCACCCTAGGGATGTCTTGATGAAGTTTTTGGAGGTTCGCAGTCCGAACCTACGTGCTTGCACTATTACACGCAATTTTCTATCCTTTACGGCTTGTGCCACTATCTACGCGCACCTCTCTAAGGGCACGAAGAAAGTACTACCCTGATGTCTATTCTTACTGTGTTATTATATTAGTGATTAACTTAACTTCTAAGAGCCCAATATTCTTATTACTTCATTCAACATTCAGGTAAGTGCACGTAATCATAAACAGTATAAATAAATAAAGATAAATAGAAGCATAGATACACAATATTCTGAATCAAGCTTATCTTTAATAGTATTCATTTTCAAGTACAATCCCACTTACAGACCTGACTCAGCCCTATGCACTCATCTGCAGGGGTCTGCGCACTTAGCTATGGACTCTACTAAGCCTCTGCGCACTCAACTATAGAGCCTCTTTATACTATTACGACCCAGTAAACTTCAACTTTCCCTCTATGCTCTAACCATGTCTTCACCTATCTATTACTTTCTTGCTAACAAAAAAACTATCTTTACACTTAGAGCCTCACTCTATTTATACAATCCCATGGTCTGCAGACCATGGGTAGGATGACACAACTTTACATTACTCTACAATTCTTAGGGTGGACAACCCTATGACTCATTCTAGACTTTCCCGCTCCGCGCCCATACTTCGCAAAGTCTTAAAATATAATTGAACAAAACGTGGGCTTTCAGCCCCAAAACCTACTGCGAGGGATCCCATGCCCAACAGGACCCCAACACAATCATCATGACTCATTCTGAGTCACTCTATTGGTGCGACGATCTTGGCATAGAGCCCCTCCAACTGTGTTTTTGCTGTCTGAAGTTCCTCAACGCCCTGTTCTACCGTCTGCTGGATCTGCTCTACTCTTTCCACCGAATGCTTGCTTTCAAGGGAAAATCCTTGTCTTAAGTCATGCATCACCTTCATTTGTGTCAGCTATGTTTGATATCATCTGTGATGTGGAAAGCCTCATCAACCCAATGCTGGGCACGTACTTTAAGTATTGCTTCTTTCTATTGCGCGGCATCCACCTGTTCCTTCAATGCCTTCACTTGCTGTAGCTTCACCAACCACTGGGTCAAGAAAACTATTTGTACCATTCTGTGCACACTATCATACTGTTCTTGAAGCTCTCGCACCTCTGTTTCCAGGCACTGTATGGTGGGGTCCTCCTGTAAGGAAGTGAGGACCAGGAAGGATTCTTCAAACATACTTGTATAGGCTTGCACTGCCAATCCTATTTCCTCCATCCCTTTTTGGATCGCGTCAGTGCGTTGTTCCCTAATTTTTGGGGGTGTGGATGATTGCACCTTTAATCGCTATTCGACAATCTGGAGGTAGAGCTCAAGCTGTATCCTCGTTGCTTCCTCCTTTTCCTCGTACAATCCACTAGTCAATCTGTGAATTTACATTCCAACTAGTAGGTCAGTCGTAATTTCTAGCTCTAGAGCATGGTGACATACTTCCTCTACTATCTGCTCCAGTTGTTGATCCTATGCCAGCACTTCATCACATTGTAGACT
This sequence comes from Pinus taeda, assembly GCA_000404065.3. Taxonomy (NCBI): domain Eukaryota; kingdom Viridiplantae; phylum Streptophyta; class Pinopsida; order Pinales; family Pinaceae; genus Pinus; species Pinus taeda. The sequence continues at coordinate 121,248 of APFE031175421.1, forward strand.
AAGCTGCTCAATCTTGATTCGTTGTTCACTGAGCATTTGTACCGCACGTCCTTCCCTTGTGAGGAGTTCTACTATCACTCTTGTGGAGTATCAAGGAAGGTATGTTCCGATGATTATTTTAGTATCTTTTCATTAGAACTTAAAAGCCTTTTGCATTAGAAATTTAGATAATGATGAGGATTTATAACGAAACACGAGAGATTAATGAGAAACACTGATAATTGTCATTTCTATATGCAGGAGGGAGGAAAAACGGAAGGTGGCCATTCCAAAGGTAAAGACAAGGATGAGCTAAATGCTTTCCCTTTGACGGGAGACCATAAGCAAACCAGATCAAAACGGATCAACCCAGGAAAGGACGTGGAGATACTAGCACAGAGCAGAAAAGGAAAGAAGTGACGCAATATTAACGATTTTGTGAATCCCTCAGGATCTTAGATGCTGAGGGATCGCTATTTTATCTATTTTCTGTATCTAGATATTTCCGCCATCTTCCTTATATAAGGGATAGCACTGTTGGCTAGAGAGGAGGACGTTTTTATGTAATTTCTTTTAAGGAAGATTAGAACTATGATATTTATGTTCTTTTGAAGACTTGAGTTCCTGTAATTTTATTTCATGCCTTAATATAGACTTGGTTACTCTTTTATCTTTGAGCCTGGATCAATCTTAAGCGGTGTACCCCTGGAGGCTAAGGGCCCGGCCCTGGAGGACACTTTCTCTTGTAGCATTATGCGTGGTTTCCGTGTGGTTTGTTCATAGATGTAATCTGGTAATCTGTTGTGTTTTAAGAACATTATATTACATGCTCTGTTATGTTTAACTCGTTTCATGTTCCTGTAAACCAAAGCTTTATATTGACGTTGTGTCATGTTACCAATCCTTTAAGTGTTGATTAATCTCTACAGGATACTGTCACTCCATTACATAGTTCATTACGATTGTGTTCAGCATTATAACAGTTATCTTGAAAGGTTTGATTGTATATGATCATTGAATGTTACTGTTTTCATCATGGGATGCAATCGTATGCGTTTATTTAGATCAATAACAAAAGCAGATTAAGCACGTTGTGTTTCTAGGGTTGTAATCGGTAGTGTTGTTCCATAGCATGGGTACATCTTTTAAGACTGAAGGATTGACGTTTTGATTGGAGTGATTAAATAGAATTACAGCTTGATGAACTTGGTTACTGCGTATTTCAACTACTGTTCCATTTCTGAATTGATGTTCCATTTAGTTGCTATTCCATTTATTTGCTGTTCCATTTATTTGTTGTTCTATTTTAATTGTTGTTCCATTTCCAGATTGCTAATTTGCTATTTCTTAAGGACAGTCTCAGGCTGTAGTGAGCATCAGCATCTGCTATTTAGCTCCCAGACCTCTGATCTGCTCCCGTCAGCCATGAAAGGGATGGGTTATTGCTACCGAACCCTTGGCTGATGTGTTGTTCTATTTCATTGTTATTTCCTTTCCTTACCATTTCATTTACATTCATTAAGGACAATATCAGGCTGTAGTGAGCCCCAACATCTGCTTCCTAGCTCCCAGACCTCAGATTTGTTCTCATCAGTTATGAAAAGGATGGGTTATCGCTACCAAACCTTTGACTGATGCAACGCTTGGTGTGATTTAGTTTTTTGAAGTAGATAAGTTATAGATATGCATTGATTTACTTTTGTAGTCTTTAAACAGTTGTACTACAAGCATTACTCTGACAAGTGCTAAGCCTCAGACTGAGACACTCTTTGAAATAACCAGACGTTCCCGGATTGACATATTAATGTGAGGTAACTAGAGGTGAAAGAGACCCTTTTTATAGCTCTACATTTTGGCACCGTTGCCGAGGAAAGAGTGTAGTCATTTGTTTTTTTAGGGTAGTGTACGAACTTGCTAGGCAAGAATTGGGTTTTGAAAACGGAAGGTAAGAACCTACGTGCAAAGCATGTAAAAGCCCTGCTCCTTTGCCCGCTTTCCTGCAGATTTTCTTCTATCTGCTTAAGATTTAGTAGTTAAATTGAGTGCATGACTAAGCAGAAAAAGCTGGAGAAAAATACCAAACCTTTACCAAAGCCAGAAAAAGCTGAGGCGCCGGTGACCCTTGGTCGATCAACATTCATAGACGAAATCTATAAGAAAGCCGAATCTCAGCCTTCAGTAGGACCCATGAAAGTTACTTCCAAACAGCCTACTAGTTCCCTTCAGGCCACAGGTTCACCATCTGTAGCCTTTGCTGAGGTGCATAGTCAAACTGACGAACAGGACTTTCAAGAAATTGAAAATTCTATTCCAGAACGACTGCAAGAAGGGAATCTCTGTAATCTTTGTGAAGGAGAAGGGGAAACAGGGGAAACCGGGGAGCCAAGGTCTCCTCCTAGGATAACTCAGCCATTGAATAGCCCAGACAAAGGGAGTGCAGTAAAAATTACTATTGAAGAAACCCAATCCCCTCAGATAGAGGAAGTGCTATTAAAATTGTTCCTGTTAAAGACATTCCTCTTCAACCTAGGAATACCCTCTTAGATATTCCAGAAGGTTATTGGCATATATTTGACTCGATGGCTCAAAATCCACCAAACACCCAAACCTCTACCTTACAATACCCCATAGTGGATTCCGCAGCAAATGCCCCTATGAAAGCAATCCCCCTTCAACACATCCCTACATTTCACGGACTTACATCAGAAGATCCGGATGCATTTTTATTTGAATTTGATGTACTATGTAGGGGATATGATTACGCCACTGACCCCCAGAAACTAAAATTGTTCCCCTCTACTCTGAAAGGGGTTGCTCTAAGATGGCTTATGGGATTAGGTGGTGGGGTTATAAATAACTGGGAACAAATGAAAGAATCCTTTTTAAAAAAATATCAAGACTACTGCAGGTCTAGAGAACTAAAAGATGAAATATTTCAAATGATAGCTAGACCAAACAAAACATTAGAAGAATATGTGGAACGTTTCCAATATAATCTACAAAGATCCCCCTATGCATCGCTGCCTTTGCCTGATAACGTGTTGAAAACAACATTAATAAGGGGCATGAAAGAGCAATGGATTGAAACATTAAACATTATGGGGAAAGGGGATATTTATCAGGAAATTTTTGCTGACATAATTGATCTATGTATCAGGAGTTTGAGAGGCAATACACGAATCAAACCAACAGAACATGATTGGTTTGCAAGAGAAAACAAAATCTCATTAGAAGGAGTGACGCATGTGGAAATTGGAAATTTATTTGAAAAATTTAAAACTGATATACTAGGAACACTGACTACACAATTGGACGTTTTGCAGGCTAAGCAGAAACAAATGGAGGCAAAACAGAATTTGGCAATCTTCTGCCCCAGGTGCAGGAAGAAGCATAGCCATAAGGAGTGTCCACTAGATACAGTCCAGACATGCGCTATGTATACAAGGGATCACTCTACAGAAAGTTGTCCCTCATTACCTGGACTGAAAGCGGTATATAAGGAAGCAGAAGAAGAACCAGAGGCAGTATATCTACTTAACCAGTGTCGTCAGTGGCAGCCGCGACAAACTGGCATGTTTTCAGACCCAAATTCTTCTTTTCAGTATCCGCAGTACAACACTCAACAATATAATACATGGCAAAGTCAGTTTCAGCCCCCATTTCCAAACTGGTTAGCACAGTCGTATCCTTCTGCAAACCCGTGGCTAAATCAGATGAGCCAATCTGGTTGGTCGAATCCTCCTTATCCCCCACCATACTGGCAAAAGAACCCATACCCACCACAATGGAATTCCCCCCACTTCACAAGGTTCAGCCTGGCAAACTAACTGGAAGAGGCCAACACAGCAGCCGGTAGAAAATATTCCTTTCCCTCAACCTACACTGCCAGCTTTACAGCAAAACCCAAAATCTAATCTGAGACCCCAACTCCCAACCCAGCCCAATCCCAATCCAAATAACAGACCGGTCCAAGCACTCCAAATTTTAGAAACACCAGAAGAAGGACCCGAACTGAGGGAGTGCAATGATCTTCAGCTAAGATCTGGGCGTATTATCCAAACAGAGGGAAATAAAACAGTTCAGATTGAAGATCAGTTACCTAGAGAACATCTGTCACAAGAAGAGGATGTAAATATACAACAAACTCAGAATCAAGAAACTACATCCTCTCCCCCATTCCCAGAACGTTTAGTCATACCTCGACCTATACAACAGCCTAATTTCGACATTCTGGGAGAATTACAAAACTTGTACATAAAAATTCCATTCCTTCAATCCATTCAAGACATTCTGATATATGCAAAGACTATTAAGGAATTGTGCATAAAAAGACCGAGAAGGAATATAATAGATAATCCAAGAGTTCAAGTAGTCGGTACTTTATCTGACTTATTATCAGGAAAGGAAACACCTATTAAGTATGAAGACCCAGGAAACCCAATAGTAACTGTTCAAATTTATGGTCAAACCTTAACCAATGCCTTAGTTGATCTTGGAGCTGCAATCAATATATTGACAACAGCTACTTTCCAAAAGCTAGGTATTAAATCTGCAGAACCCACTTCAACTCTGCTAGAATTGGCTGATCGGTCTGTGGTTAGGCCGTAAGGCATACTGCATGATGTCATGGTCTCAGTTGACTCCTGGGAATACCCAACTGATTTTCTGATAATAAATCCTAAAACCCGACTTGATGGACATCCATTGATCTTAGGAAGACCTTGGCTCACTACCGCTGATGCCTATATCGGCTGTTGGCAAGGGAATATGATCATAACCAAGGGGGCAGATATCAAGAATTTAGTACTATATCCCCCAGCGCAGCCAAGTATCACAATAGTTAAAACTAATAGGCACCCTGTATCATATCTTACTAACAACATTAGATCTCCATTAACTATGCAAGAAGCATTAGAGTTCAAAGACCAAACAGAAGATGATTCCATCAGCAACTTTATTAGTCAAACTGAACTCACTCATACCCAGTGTCATATGATAAAAGTAGCATTTGATAACGAAGTAGAAGAGGAACCTCTGAAAGATGCACATGATCACACGATCCCTGTCACTTCAGTGGCACATAGTAAAATTGTGGAAATTGAACTTGGAAAGACCTTAAACATTAACGCCGACCTTACACCCGAACAAGAAACAAAACTCATCCATATCTTAAGAAAATATAAAGAAGCATTTGCATGGGATTACCCTGATATGAAAGGGATTGATCCTCAATTGTGTACACACCACATCTACATAGAAAATGATGCAAGACCTGTTAGACAACCTCAGAGAAGACTAAACCCTCATCTAAAAGAAGTATTAAAAGCTGAGCTTCAAAAACTTTTAGATGTTAACTTCATCTACCCTATCTCTGATAGTAAATGGGTCTCTCCGCTTGTGGTGGTACCGAAAAAGAATGGGAAATGGAGAATCTGCGTGGACTACAGGGAGCTAAATAAGGCAACGGAGAAAGATCACTTTCCTCTCCCATTCATCGATCAAGTATTGGACACTTTGGCAGGGAAGAAATTCTTTTCTTTGCTCGATGGCTTCAGTGGGTATAACCAAATACAGATTGCCCCTAAAGATCAGGACAACTACTTTTACTTGTCCTTGGGGAACATTTGCCTACCGAGTTTTACCTTTTGGTTTTATGTAATGCGCCTGCCACATTCCAAAAGGCTATCCTTAGCATTTTTGCAGATCTAATAAATGAAGGACTAGAAGTATATATGGATGAATTTACTCCATACGGAGATGAGTTTGATCCAGCATTGGAGACACTAGAAAAAGTCCTACAACGTTGCATAGCTACCAGGCTTTGTTTAAGCCATGAAAAATGCTACATGATGATGACAGAAGGACTTATTTTAGGACACTATATTTCAGCAGCCGGCATTTAGGTAGACCCAGCCAAAATCCAAATACTTTTGCTTATTCCTACTCATACTACTCAAACAGAGGTACGTAGCTTTCTTGGATTCTCTAGTTATTACAGAAGATTTATAGAAAATTATTCATGTATTGTTGCACCATTGTATGCACTAACTGGTAATATTGATTTCCTTTGGACAGAAAAATGTGAATGTGCTTTCAACGATCTGAAAAAGCTCGTATCTACAGCCCCAGTCCTTCGGGGACCAAATTGGGATTTGCCATTCCAGATATCATCTGATGCCTTAGATACAGCCATTGGAGCGGTCCTTGGACAGGAGGAGGATAGAAAACCATATGAAATTTATTACATTAGCAAAAAGCTATCCCCTGCTGAATTAAATTATATTGTCACTGAAAAGGAATTCTAGCTGTTATACATGCTATCAATAAATTCAGACATTACATCACTGAATATCCTGTTATCTTGTACACAGATCATTCTGCTATAAAATATTTAGCAAATAAGCCTGTCACAAATGGCAGAATAATTAGATGGCTGATTTTACTGCAGGAGTTTGATATTGCAATCAAGGATCGACCCGGGAAAGAGAACCCGGTAGCTGATTTCCTCTCAAGAATGCCAAAACCAGTCGATGCGACAACAGTTGAAGATCAGTTTCCAGATGAGCATCTCTTTGTTGTTGCTGTTCAAACACCCTGGTATGTTGATGTTGCCAATTACCTAGCAGTAGGTAAGTTACCAAAGCATCTAACCCCTAATGAGCGAAAACAGATTGTCCAACGAAGTACCAGATTTTCCTGGATTGGGGGCTATTTGTTTCACACAGGGGCAGACATGCAAATCAGGAGATGCGTTCGACAAGATGAAATTTTTGATATATTAAAAGCATGCCATGACCAACCATGTGGTGGACATTTTGCTAACCACAGGACTGCACATAAAGTATTACACACAGGGTATTATTGGCCCACAATTTTTAAAGATGCAAAGAAATTTGTCCAAGCATGTGACAGTTGCCAGAGAGTGGGACGCCCTAGTCACTCGGATGAGATGCCTTTGAAACCACAATTAGTCATTGAACCATTTGAGCGTTGGGCTCTTGATTTCGTGGGACCAATTAACCCACCATCAAACCAAAAAACATACATTTTGGTGGCAACATAATATGTCACCAAGTGGGTCGAAGCAGAAGCCTTGCCCAGAGCTACAGAAGAATCTGTTATACAGTTCCTGCTCCATCTATTTGTGCGCTATGGACTCCCTAGAGAAATAATTACAGATGGAGGGCCACAGTTTGCTGGGAACAGAAAAGTGGCAACACTCAACAATTATCATGTTCAGCATAAAATTACCACCCCATATCACCCACAGGAAAATGGGCAAGTAGAAAGCAGCAACAAGATAATAGAAACAGTTCTAACAAAAACAGTTGCATCACATAGATGCGATTGGGCTGCCAGACTACCTGGAGCACTGTGGACTTATAGAACAACATGGAGAAGCACCACTGGTCACTCACCTTACCAGCTAATGTTCGGAAAACAACCTATCTTTCCTATAGAATTTGAAATCCAGACATTACGAACAGCACAAGAAGTTGGTTTAGACTTAACCAAGGCACAAACTAATCGATTGCAACAGAATAATGAGCTGGATGAAATTAGGCTCTCTGCACTTCAACACACTGCCCTGATACAACAATAGAGAGCTAAATGGCATGATGCTCTCATTAAAAACAGAGTCTTCCATGAAGGAGATTGGGCTCTTTTATATGACTCTAGATTTCAGGACTTCCCTAGGAAACTCCAGACTCGTTGGCTGGGACCATATGAAATTCAGAAAGTGCACGACAATGGGACCCTTACCCTGATTACTATTGATGGTTCTGGATATACCTTCAAGGCAAAATGGCCATCGAGTCCGTCTTTACCGCAAACCACTTACTCGGGAGTCCTTTTGCCAACAGCTATGCCAAGATTCAGATATGGAGATATTAGGGGAGGAAGACAAGTATTCCCCTGTAACTCACTAAGAAATTTACTTTTCTTACAATTTGTATATAACTGCTTGAATTATTCTTGTACATATTTTTGCAACATGTTTTGATTTTTGCTGTTCCTTTTTCAAAAGGAACAACACTTGTGATTTTTGTTGTTCCTTTTCCAAAAGGAACAACACTATTGATTTTTGCTGTTCCTTTTCTAAAAGGAACAACACTTGTGATTTTTGTTGTTCCTTGTCCAAAAGAAACAACACATGTGATTTTTGTTGTTCCTTTTCCAAAAGGAACAACACTTGTGATTTTTGTTGTTCCTTTTCCAAAAGGAACAACACTTTTGATTTTTGTTGTTCCTTTTCAAAAGGAACAACACTTGTGATTTTTGTTGTTCCTTTTCAAAATGAACAACACTTTTGATTTTTGCTGTTCCTTTTTAAAAGGAACAGCACATGTGATTTTTGTTGTTCCTTTTCCAAAGGAATAACACTTGTGATTTTTGTTGTTCCTTTTCCAATAGGAACAACACTTGCGATTGTTGTTGTTCCTTTTTTTTTTAAAGGAACGACACTTGTGATTTTTGTTGTTCCTTTTTAAAAGGAACAACACTTGTGTGTTTTTGCTGTTTCCAAAAGGAACAACATTTTTTTATTTCTGTCGATCTCTTTCCAAAAAGAACGGCACTTGTTTGATTTTGTTGTTCCTTTTCAAAAAAGAATAACACCGTTGATTTCCATTGTTCCTTTCTCCAAATGAACAACTGTTGTTGTGCTCTTCCTTGAAAAAAGCACTACTCATATGATTTAAAACAGCTTGTTCCTTCTTAAGGATGCTTATTGCTAATGTTCTTTCGAGTCTTTTGGAATACAGCTATCCACTTATGTGATGGAAACGAAAAAACAGCATACGGAAATCAGTAAATCATAAATCGCTATCTTTATAAGAAACTGCCCTGAATTGGCGAAAGGACGTAGGGAAAAGATATGCTTATTTATCATCTTTTGTTGCCATTGTTCTACTAACTCTATTCTGATTGGTTATCTCTATCATGCTGGTTCTTTTTTTACCTACTTTGATTATCATTCGGCAATAAGATCAAAGGGTCTATACCTTCCTATTGGGATATCAAGACTTCTTCCACCATTCCTACTCTTAAGGAGTGTTGAACCACCCTTTGTGTATAAACAAGAAAGGCTCTCTATTAAAAGCAAGAAAAAAAAGAAAGAAGCAAAACAAGGTTTCTAAAAATTGTCAAATTGCAGGATAGGGAGTTTCATTACAAACTGGCCTACCATGATCATCAGGATGGAAGCGAAGTGGCATTCCCACTGGGGCCACCACACTTGGGAAATGGTCCAAAAGGTATATCAAAATAAATAACCGTTGGACCAGGAGGTCTCACCACAAGCCGTCCTGCCCACTATTCGCTCCTCCCTCGTGAATGGCATTATGACTAACTGGTTACCAAGCCTGCATAGTGGCCTACAGTTTGACATTATATAACACTTCCTAGCATACACAAAGGACTATGGTTCCCCGGGTGAAATAAATAACTCTGCCAAGGTTATAGACACCTGTCGGCAGCAGAGCACTATTAATGGTATTGAAGTCGTACATTTACACCAATAGGTAAGGAGATTATATCCTCTTGTTTCTTATGACGTGATAATTAACTATATAATTACCCAACCATATAGCGCATGACTATCTATTATCGCCAATCATTATGGAGCTAGTGACAATGACCGCGGGAGACTCGCTATTTATGGCAAATGTCTTATCCCCGAACTTCCATCAAATCACAGCAGTTCCTTACGTATTAAAAGTGATCTAACTTTCCACCTCGATTTCAGTAATAAGCTGTTTTTGCAAACGTGGCATATTTTCATACGTTGTTCCATAAAGACCTCGCGGCAGAACAAATGCTGCTCCTTTATTTGACGGCTGGGACAGCCTATCACATTGCAGGGGGGAGGTAACCTCATCATTCCCCAGAGCACGTGTCAGTCCGTTATTCGAGAAAATTTTGTACTCGAGCACAGCACGGCTCAACAGTACGATCATTTGCTATTTTTGTTTTCTTCTGCATGAGCTGTTATTCGAAGCTATTGCATTTGAATTTGAACGAAGAATATGCCACCAGCTTCTCTGCGTTTCAACAAACAGCTACTGTTCCTTTGAGAACTTGCAGAGAAACTATGGGAGGAAGATCAGTCCACCGAGAACCGCAAACATTAACTGTTTCGGCTGCAGCCCGAAGAATCCTGAAGAGGGCAGGATGGTTGACCTATCTCAATCGCCTGAAGGAGTCTAATAAAACAATAGCGAAAGAATTTTTGCAGAACTTACAGGGAGAATACTCCATAGTAAGAGGAACGCGAATAGTAGTCACTGAAGACATAATAGAAAGTGTCACAGGACTACCGGCCACGGGACCAATATGGACAATAAAGAAGGAAAGGCTACAGAAGATTTTGGAAATCTTTCACGACGAGGGCCAGAATTTGACAATCCGAGGAAAGGGGGTGCTACGAGCAACGCTAGGAGAGTCATGGGCGGAATTGGCGAAAATCATCCAGAGCTACATCACTTGTGAGGGAAGAAAAGACGTGGTAAGACCACGACATCTTAAACTTCTAGCTGTCTTAAAACAAAAATGTTCTGTGAATTTACCTGCATTGTTGAATTCACTATTGCATGATGTCGCATGAAGTATGAAAAAAGCACAGCACATAGAATCGGTTGTTAGCCACCACAGATTAATTCAATTAATATTGAATTATAGTCTCACCCAGCAACAGAGCAGTTGGGAAGAACTAATTGCCATTATCAATAAAGGGACGACCACATATGGACGCTCGAAAAAACGAAAACGAGTTGATAACACACCCCAGCATTCAGAAAAATGAAAACAGGACACTTGCACATAAGTGCAATCCAAAAAACAACCTGAAAAATGACTCGAAAAGCGGAAACATGACGCTAGTACACCCGAACAACCAGAAAAATGTAGAAAGTTGGCAAGGCTCGCAGGGTTACAAGCAGGGCTGGAGAAACCCCAGGAAGGCACGAGCCAAGCAATAGAAAAAGAAGATGAGCAATCTGCAGAGACAGGAACAGAGGAAGAAAGAAACGAGGATGTAGATCAGACTGCAGGGATAGAGACAGAGGAAGAAAACAGCAAGGAAACAGAGCAGTCCGCAGAAATAGAAACGGAAGAAGAAGAAGTCGAAGGAGAAGAACAGTTTGCAGAAACAAAAACGGAAGAAGAAGACGTCGAGGGAGAAGAGAAATCTGTAGAGGCAGAAACAGAAAAAGAAGAAGAGGAGGCAGAGCAATCTGCAGGGAAAGAAGAAGAACAGAATGAGCAGACTGAAGAGGAAGAAGACGAGAAGAAAGAAGTTGAGTAGTCCGAGCAGGAGGAAGGAATGGAATAGTAGGAAGAAAGCCCATTACAAGACCCGTTACAGGAAGATGAATTGGCCAACATTTTGGCCAATATGGGCGAATATGGCCAACCCCTGAGTCCATCTAACCTCCAGGTTGTAGAGAAAACCCAGGAGAAAGACGCACCCAAGAAATTGCATGCAGAAGAGGCAGAAGTCGAAAATATGTTTGTTCATAATGAGAAGGTATCAGAAAATGCTAAGCAGGAACAACCTGTTCCTAGTCAGAAGGCACTAGAAGAAAACCCGGAGGAAATAAGGGCGGAAGAGGAATCAGCCCAAGAAATAACAGAGCCAAGCAAGGTTCTCACCCCGGAACTGCCACCTCCGGAAGAAAATTAGGAAGCCATCCACAGTCAAACTCACAGCGAACAACCTGCTGTTCTTTCTGAGGAGTTGATGGAAATAAGGGAATTACAAAGGGAAAAGTGGACATTGCTAAACATAATAGTCCGGCTTCACCAGCAGATTAGGATTCTAAAAGTGAGGCAAAGGGTGAAAGGGACTTTAGGTAGAAAAGGACTAACCACACCAATAAGATCCCTTAAGGGTAGGAGGCGGAGGACCAGAAGCCATCCCACTGCTCAAAACCCTGACAGAAGCCAACCTGCTATTCCAAATGAAGCTGAAAAACAAACTGTTGTTCCAATTGAAGTAGAAGAGCAGACTGTTATTCCATTTGAAAAGGAACAGCAATGGGCTGGAGTTTGTGTTAAAATTGAAAAAGATGATAAAATGGTTTAGACGGAGGCACCACCTTCGAGAGTAATAAGGGTTATGAACTCAAAGCAGTGTAATAAGAAAGTTCAAGTAAAACTCTCGGCCTCCACAGATGCATGGAAGAAGGACCCGAAAACAAGAACCCTTCACCAACATTTGAAGCAGGCCCAGCAAGAAGCAGAAAAGCTCAGGGAGCAAATGGTCCCCCGAGAAAAATATGAAGAATTACAGCAGCAGCTAAGGAACGTCAACCTATCCGAAAGGCAAGCTTTCGAAGGATGGCGAAAAGAACAAGAGAAAGTTGCCAAGGTAACCCGTAGATTAGATGTAGTTATTAAAAAGATGGATACCTTGTGTGATCTATACAATAATGTCCTAGCATGTAGAGTCCCTGCCAAGAACTATGCCCTATTTCTAATGGAAAAGTACTTACAATTAAAAATAAAGGCTGTTAAGGCAGGTGCTCCCATAGAAATTAACACTATAAATGATTTTATAAATTGCTGTAAACATCATCGGGTAAAAGTGCAAAGGTTATTGTGTGAATTTTACTTGCATAACCTCGTACTAGAACATGAGACCGAGCTGAACCCTGGCCCTTTTGTTGAAGATATTCAATTGCAATAATTTATTTCATTTGCAGTCAATCAAATTAAATGGTTTAAAGCCTACAATGCATTTCAGAGACAAGAAAACTGATTAGATCTATGGGTAAGAGCTGAACCTAGAGACCCAAAACAGTTATGGAGAAGTCATAGAAATCTCATGAGGGCTCCAAGAGTGATTGAAGCATTAGGACCCATGCATGAAGCAATCATTCGGCAGGGGCTTGAATTCTTTTGCTCCATTAAAGACCTTGCCGTTGAAGCAGCTAAATTTCGATATCGAGTATCTAATCTGAACATTCAGCTCAGAGAGCCATTTAAGTATGAGAATTTTAAGCTTGCTGCTAACCGATTCCCCCTCTATGGCGAACTTGTTTTGAGGGCAGGGCCATCCTGGTTAGGATATAGGTTCCGGAGTCCAATCATTTGGCATCCTGCACCCGGATACCAAGCCTTATATGAGATGCCCGAGGGCCAGACAAGCCATTTCTTTGATCATCTAATTTCGCATGATGGATGTAGGCCCCCACACGAGATTCCATCTCCAACCTATTCCCTCACTGCTTTGCATGTCAACTACAATGTTTTCATGAGGCCATGAAAAAGGGTAAGCTGGGGGGTATGTGGAGTATCAAGGAAGGTATGTTCCGATGATTATTTTAGTATATTTTCATTAGAACTTAAAAGCCTTTTGCATTAGAAATCTAGATAATGATGAGGATTTATAACAAAACACGAGAGATTAATGAAAAACACTGATAATTGTCATTTCTATGTGCAGGAGCGAGGAAAAACGGAAGGTGGCCATTCCAAAGGATGAGCTAACTGCTGTCCCTTTGACGGGAGACCGCAAGCAAACCAGATCAAAATGGATCAACCCAGGAAAGGACACAGAGATACCAACACGAAGCAGAAAAGGAAAGAAGTGATGCAGTATTAACGATTCTGCGAATCCCTTATTATCTTAGATCCTGAGGGATTGCTATTTTATCTATTTTCTGTATCTAGATATTTCCGCCATCTTCCTTATATAAGGGATAGCACTGTTGGCTAGAGAGGAGGACGTTTTTATGTAATTTCTTTTAAGGAAGATCAGAACTGTGATCTTTATGTTCTGTTGAAGACTTGAGTTCCTGTAATTTTATTTCATGCCTTAATACAGACTTGGTTACTGTTTTATCTTTGAGCCTAGATCAATCTTAAGCGATGTACCCCTGGAGGCTAAGGGCCTGGCCCTGGAGGATACTTTCTCTTGTACCATTACGCGTGGTTTCTGTGTGGTTTGTTCATAGACTTAATCTGGTAATCTGTTGTGTTTTAAGAACATTATATTACATGCTTTGTTATGTTTAACTCGTTTCATGTTCCTGTAAACCAAAGCTTTATATTGACGTTGTGTCATGTTACCAATCCTTTAAGTGTTGATTAATCTCTACAGGATACTGTCACTCCATTACAGAGTTCATTACGATTGTGTTTAGCATTATAACAGTTATCTTGAAAGGTCTGATTGTATATGATCATTGAATGTTACTGTTTTCATCATGGGATGCAATCGTATGCGTTTATTTAGATCAATAACAGAAGCAGGTTAAGCACGTTGTGTTTCTAGGGTTGTAATTGGTAGTGTTGTTCCATAGCATGGGTATAGATTTTAAGACAGAAGGATTGATGTTTTGATTGGAGTGATTAAATAGAATTACAGCTTGATGAACTTGGTTACTGCTTATTTCAACTGTTGTTCCATTTCTGAATTGTTGTTCCATTTCTGAATTGTTGTTCCATTTAGTTGTTGTTCCATTTATTTGTTGTTCCATTTTTTTGCTGTTCTATTTTAATTGTTGTTCCATTTCAATTGTTGTTCCATTTCCATATTGCTAATTTGCTATTTCTTAAGGACAGTCTCAGGCTGTAGTGAGCATCAGCATCTGCTATTTAGCTCCCAGACCTCTGATCTGCTCCCGTCAGCTATGAAAGGGATGGGTTATTGCTACCGAACCCTTGGCTAATGTGTTGTTCTATTTCATTTCTATTTCCTTTCCTTGTCATTTCATTTATATTCATTAAGGACGATCTCAGGCTGTAGTGATCCCCAACATCTGCTTCCTAGCTCCCAGACCTCGTATTTGTTCTCATCAGTTATGAAAAGGATGGGTTATCGCTACCGAACCTTTGACTGATGCAACACTTGGTGTGATTTAGTTTTTTGAAGTAGCTAAGTTATAGATACGCATTGATTTACTTTTGTAGTCTTTAAACAGCTGTACTACAAGCATTACTCTGACAAGTGCTAAGCCTCAGACTGAGACACTCTTTTAAATAACCAGACGTTCCCGGATTGACATATTAATGTGAGGTAACTAGAGGTGAAAGAGACCCTTTTTATAGCTCTACAACTCTGTCCTATAGCTGGTATAATATATCCCGCGGAAGGGTAGCCAAGTTTAGGTGAAGTCCCTTGATCTAGCCCACTATAGCTCTGTCCTTTGTGTTGTCCGCTATAAATTATCTTGCCGGCAACGCGATGGTGTTAGCCATTTTGGCCCACAACAACTGCTCCGTTAGCGATGTACCTGCAGCATCGTAGGTGGCTACCATTCCCTCCTATGGGGATCATACCTGAAGTTGCTACAGATGCACCCTGAGGGCCCCTCAACACATTCTACTACTCTGTCATCGCTTCCTAGAGCACTTCCCTGGTGACCTCGCGAACTGTGTCATTGATGTCATATAGGTCACCCTTTGTTAGTGTAATGGGTTCCCCGTCCAGTTTGGAAGCCTTGGTCTTCTTCCGTGAGCCTATTCGTTCCATTATGTGTGGCCATTTCAGTTGTGTAAACATCGTGCTTAGGTCCACGCCTTCCACCATGTCCTTTGTCCCCTGTCCTATGATCAGGTTTGAGCCTCCTTCCTCCTGCATCGTGGTGGCCCTTTTTGTTGGTGCTATTTTTTCTTTTTTGGTGGCCTTAACGGCCTTGGAGAAAGCCCTTAGCTCCTCAACCAACTGCTTGTTGTGCTTTTGCTATGCTAGTAGTTTGGTGGCATCCTTCTGTTTTTGTATCGTTGTCTCATCATATGTTACCAGATCTTGGGCGCACCACTCAGGTGGCCATGAGTCGAGCATAACGAAAATGACATCATCAATCGTGATGAAAGGAAGTTTGGTCCAATTCTGTGCCAGATCCTTATGTGCCTTGATATACACATTGTGCATATCTGCCTTGAATTCTGCAAGGGTTCGCAAATTGTCATACACTATGGGGAATAGGCACGACCTTTTGTTGATCCACATTCAGACACTCTCCTCCATCAGCACCCAAAAGATCTTAGTCTCACGAATTTGCATGGTGTTCTTCGTCGCCCTGAGTGAAGTGTATTTTGCCACCTCTGGCAAGTCCTGTTCAAGGGGAGGGAACTGGCTGTCCACAAGTAGTTCCCTTGTCACCAATAAGATAAACAAGAGCAACCACGAATAGTGGAAGGTCTTTCCCTACTCATGAACTTCTTTGCAGTTGGTTAGGAATTCATCACATCAAAATTCAGCACAGTTGAATTGGACTGCCTCCACGCATTGTTCGACTAGCGCGATGACCGTCACTGGTACCTTGTTGCCATGGCACTTTATCATTACCTTCCCAGCTAGCAGCTGGGTGGCTACGCACACACCTTTGTCTTGAATGCTACTAATTACGTAGCCTCTCTGCTTATTTTCCAGCTTGTATTTCTTCTTGATGGCCTCTGCGAGTGCCAAATCTCTAATTTTACCAGCTATTTCCGTGGGGTCCCTTCCCATAGAGGGAAGTCAAGAAATCCTATGAATAAGCTCCGTTGTGATGGGAATCGGATCCTCTAGCCAAAAGTACCCATTGTGCACCAGGAAAAGTAGTTTCCTAATGACAATGATCGTGATTGGTGCCCGGTGAAAGTGTGGAATCCATAGTAGATGGAGTAGCCTGACCTCCTCCACATTGCGTAGCCATTTCTAAAGCTCTAGAACTGTAACTAACCCCTCCTTACTCTATTTCATGAGTTTGCTAATCTCCAAATGTGGGAAAGTTTCACTGTCCAAAAGGTCCCAATCTTCAAATTTCATCATGGGCACGCAGCCCAGAACCGAACCTTAAAATAGAATTCCATCTGGGAGGAGCGGGGTTTGGAGTACGCTCCTAATGGTATCCAAATCCTTGGGTACTTTTTCTTTCCCTCTCCACAGAGGGACATGCTTGGGCAGTTTTATTGCAGTGCACAATGGCTGAATGTCTTCCTGCATTTCTTCATCTACCTCGATTTCTTCTATGAAATCCTAGAGATCCTCGTCCTCATGATCTGTCTCAAGATTAACAGTCTTGCCCTTGTCTTCCATAGACAGTTTACCAAACCACAGATTTTTAGGAGACATGCGGACTAGTCTTGTTGTCTATGGATCCTTTATGGGCTTTGGCGTCCAAGGAAATTTCGGAATTTCAAGTGCATCCCCTTCCAGTGGTGTAGGACTCTACGCGGTCTCTATGTTTGTCAACATCATTGTATTCAAGAAGCCCTACGTCTCCTTTGGCAATGTCTCAAACACTAAACTTGCTTTCAAAGCCTCCAAATTCGTAAGGTCCCCACTTGATAGCGCAACAACCGAGTTCTAAAAACACCAAGGGTTGTTCAATGGATAGCCCTCTGTGATTTATAGGCCTTTTTGAATTCAAATTCGACTTTTCCCCCTAGATTCGGCCCATTAATGCTAGATTGATGGCAGGTCATCCCAAATTTAGTTCTAACTGCGTGTCTTAATTGCCCACTGCCCGCTCCTCATAGTCTTAAATTAGACATCTTGTCATGAATAATGACACCAATGGTCAATACCTAGCCTACCAACATGGTAGCTCAACCCCTATGTGCGGGTGTGACCCTTTTGACATATTGATCCTACGCACAACCTTCTTATCGTGCAACTACCATATAGACTCTTTTATAGTCTCGCGCTCTCTTTCAACTACTTGGAGCGCTAAGATTGTGCTCCCTACGGATAGTCAGGTGGTTGTACTACCTATGTGAGCCTTCAATTCACCTTCCAACCTGGTCTGTGGGTACCCCTTAGTTACCCTTGTTGCAGTTGGCCGCATGTTCCTACTTATGCAGTGCGCCCCCCTGGTTACTCTATTTGGGAAGGTGCGGTCGCAACCATGGCAGCAGAACTACAAATTCTCAGCGGCAATCTTCTAATGTGGTAGTATGGTTTCCCCTATCTTGTCATGTTATTCTGTCGACATGACATGCTTGCGCAAATTCGTTTTCTAGGTTTTTGATTTCCACATCCATTAACATGCTTTTCCTCCCAAGTCGTACCCGATCCTCTTCGAGTTCGTGAAGCTTAAGGTTCCTTCACCGAATGGCTTCCTGTATATGCATCTATTTGCCCTCGCGTAGCTTCATAATTCCTTCATCCTGGTTCTCTCATGCTATACCAACAGTGGGAGCTATTGCTTGAGGATTCCTTTCCTCCAAAATTATGGTCTTAACTCTACTCTTCAGCTTCGGGATCATCTCTGCGCTCAGGTTTTTGGACATGGCCCTATAGGCCCATCAGACCACTGGTACATGTACGTTCCAATTAGTTCATCTCACCTAGTGAACTCTATTTAGGATTCCGCATAACTTCTTGAATGCTTCTACATGGAATGTTTGTGGTGCATGTCGCCTTTCCTGCTGTTGCGTCCTGTTCTGATTTTCGATCCTTAGTTTGGGGTGTGCTTGTGAGGTTTGCACAGCACACGTCTATACCCATTGACACAAGTGGGCGCCCAAGCTGTTCAGTCCTGGCTGCCCGATGCTCATTTGAAGCTAAGGGCTTCCAAATCGTAGGCACATCATCCTTCTACATCTACGCCAGTCCTCAAAGTTTTCTTGATGTGTACCACACCTTCATGTGGGTGTTGCATGTAGTGCCCATTTCAATGCATCGAATTACTATCGTTCTGGTACTGCACTCTCAAATTTTCTCAAGAATTCGTCCACCACTATCAACCCATCATATGACGAAAACTCTCGTGCCTCTGTTGTCATGCAACACAGTGATCTAATCATCATGTTGCAATTCAGCATTGTCACTTCGTGCAACCGATTCTGCCAGCGCTATACTTCTTCGTTTGAATCCGAAGTGCAAGAGCTTTTGCACTCCCACAAGATCCTCCCATCTGTAGTCTGATTAACCCAATCCTGGTCTCACATAGTTATTTTGTAAATACAATCAATATCATCGTCACTTTCGTCGTCGCTCACTGGTTCAATGTAGTGCACTCCTTCGGCTAGGTCCAGTGGGACTACTACGTGTAGCGACTTTTTCTCGAAGATCATTTTTCGCTTCTTCAGATTGATGACTCTGTTCATATCAGTGGCCCAGTCTATTCCTAACAATGCTGGATAGGGATTGTTGTCATTGACAATCTTTATCATCTCAAAATCTGTCTGTGTGCTCGCACCTTCAATATCAACTGCTACCCCTTGCATCCTTCCCATGAGCAAAATCTTCTGTTGGTTCATCATTCGTAATCAAATATGTTCCCATGTTTGATTCAGTAATACATTCACATCCAAACCTAGATCTAGGATTACCTGATCCATTTCATATTCCCCAATATGTGTAGTCAACTTCATTTCTCTTCCATTGTGCAATGCATGCTTCCCCAATTTCCAGACGACGCGCAGTTCTCCTAAACCCGCGCACCTGGTGATTAGTTCCTGTAGTCCTTTAACTGCCTTGTTGTCATGCAACAATTTCATGCATGTCTCTAGAAAGGTAGTAAGCATTGAAGGATCCATTCTTGGCCCTGGTTGATCCTTACTACCTGAAGTGGAGGCCTCCATGAAGCTCTTCTTAGCTTCCATGAATGTCTCCTTTGCGCGTTCTAAGTCAAACTCAGGTTCCTTTGCGGGAGCCTTGCGAACCCACGTACTTTCCTCTGGATTCTTTCCCTTATTCTCTCCCATGGTCGCACCACTTCTGAGCATCATATTTATATTCAGTTCCTCTTCGCCTAGTTTAGACCTCATCATTTGTATATTCTGAGTTGGGGGAGGCTCGAATACCCCTTTCTCACGCATCTTTGTGAACAGCGTAGGACAATCTATTGTTTCATGATCACACTGATCACAATGCGTATAGGATATCCTCGTCGGGTTGGTACAGTCATGGGCATAGTGCCTTGGTCCTCCACAATTGTAACAAATTAGCTATCCATGGCCCCTTCGTGGTCCCATTCCGCCTTGTCCTCAACCTCGCCCCTAAAATCCAACGCGTGCTATCCCTGCATCTGGATCGAGGGTTCGTGTTTTGGTCTGCATTCTATAGGTTGGGGTCCGATCCATCATTAGCTCGTAATTGTGACAAGTGCGCTCATCGTGGCCTACCAACCTGCAGAAATTACGAAATAATTGTTAGGGTGTCTGTGTATATTTCTGCAGCAAATGAAAATTGTTCGTCGTGTGTTTCCCTCCTATTTGATAGATCGCGCACCATAAAGTGGGTGCGACGCTCGGCCCTACCTACTCCTTTGGTCTCAATACGATTGGCCCTCCTCCTGCTAAGTAGTTCGCAAACACTGGACAATGATTCTTGTCATGACTCTGGCCTTTGCATCTTATGCACCATACCTCTTCGCGCGCCTCTAGCCATGGTTCCCTATCCTGCTTCAAGCTTCACATTTCCAAACGCAGATTTTGTAGTTATGCATGGATTTGCTAAACTCCCAACCTAGGGTCCTATATCGGGGTCTGATGTAATCTCATCGCCATCTCAAATGCTTCAGCCTGGGTAGAAAGTTTCTGTTGTGATAGTGCCATCCTTAAGTGTGGTGTCAGAGATGCTACAAACCATGCACAATGTTGTGCATCCATTAGTGTTAAATTGGCTCCGCGGATCGTACTCTTTAGCCTTTGGTCCAGATCCCAGGGGGTCTCACCTAGAAGCATCATGATCTCTTTAATCCTGATAATTGACTACGTCTCTGATTTTGGCCTGCTAAATTCTCTGTTTAACGCATTTTAGATCTCTTCTATCCCTGTGTTTGGGTGGTCGTTAGAGTACTTAATGTACCATGTAAATGCACAATCTTGCAGTGCACTCACCAATGTAGCCCTATTAATGTTGTCTTCTGTGACACCTTGTGCTTCCCATACTGCTCTTACCAAAAACCAGAATTGGTCTGGATCCTCATTTCCTGCTCCTCTAGATACTGGTAGTTTGATCACGCTCGCTATACTAAATTGTGGAGGTGGAGTGGGTGGAGATGGAGGTGAAGGAGGTGAAGTGGGTGGCGGTGTGGGTGGTAACTGTGGAATCCGCTGCCTTATCAAATTGACTACGCTTCTCAGAGAAACTTTCACGAGCTCGTCCTCATTCTCCGATGAGGGTGAAATCAAGGGACTATTTTCTAACTCTTCACTACTTCCACTTCTGTAGATTCTTCCACTCCACATAGTCTGAAACATTAATTTATTCGCATAACCTGCTTTTCACATAATAGCATCTTAATCCAGGTCTTTTAAAGATTTAGTATACTAACCTCAAGGTCCCTTGAGAAAGCATCACTCTACCTCTCTCTAATTGACGGTTGTGTCCACCGTAAACTCAATGATAAATCCTCCTATTATTTGATTGAGCTAGTGGTCCACAGCTCGTGCTATCTTATCTTCTGAGGCTTCTAATATGCACATTAATTCCGGGGTCCACATTATCAGTTGGTCAAACCTACACCTTTCCTAACTGTCTACTAACCTCACGATCCACACATATAGTTTAGAAGGAAAGGATGCAAAGAAAATCTCATGGATTTTTGTATACATGTAGAGATCCAACAATGTTTTCTCAGATACTTGTGGAGTTCTGTTTTCCTGTGTCACAAACTCATGAATCTTCTTGTCCAATCACTCTTCAATTTCCTTATTTGTTGGGTTATAGTGGCATGACATTAGACATCCCTTATGCAGATCACAATCTCAGCAATAGAACCATTTGTTGGCTTAGTGGGGCCTGACCCAAGTTCAGAAGTGATTCAGGCTAGCAAATCCCGATACTGCTGGCCCTTTCAGCAACAGTCTATGGAGCACGGAATGAGGTCTCACCTGAAGTAGTATGGGAGGATACTGGAACCAGGTTTCCACACCCTAGGGATGTCTTGATGAAGTTTCTGGAGGTTCGTGATCTGAACCTGTGCACTTACGCTATTCCATGCAGCTGCCTATCCTTCGTGACTTGTGCCACTATCTCCATGCACCTTGGTAAGGGCACGAAGAAAGTACTACCCTAATCTCTATTCTTACTGTGCTATTATATTAGTGATTAACTTAACTTGCAAGAGCCCAATATTATTATTACTTCATTCAACATTCAGGTAAGTGCGCGTAATCATAAATAGTATAAATTCATAAAGATAAACAAAAGCATAGATACACAATATTCCGAATCAAAATTATCTTTATTAGTATCCCTTTTCAAGTACAATCCCACTTACAGACTCGACTCCACTCTACGCACTCAGCTGCAGGGGTCCACACACTCAGCTATGGACTCTACTAGGCCTTTGCACACTCAGATGCAGAGCCTTTTTCTACTACTACGACCCAGTACACTTCAACTTTCCCTATATGCTCTAACCATGTCTTTGCATCTATCTATTACTTTCTTGCTAAAAAACCTATCTTTACACTTAGAGCCTCACTCTATTTATACAATCCCATGATCTGTGGACCATGGGTAGGCCGACACAACTTTACATTATTCTACAATACTGAGGGCAGAAAACCCTATGACTCATCCTAGACTTTTGCGCTCCGCGCATGTACTTCGCAGAGTCTTACAATACAATTGACCAAAACACGGGCTTTAAGCCCCAAAACCTACAGTAGGGGATCCCATGCCCAACACCAAGTTTCCTGACTATATCCCTCCGTGCAAGGGGAAGGTGAAGGTCACCAAGGACCTAGACTCACACAAATTTGTCATTTATATGCCCCTGCTGCTAGAATAGGTTCCCTTCGAAGGTCTGCACCTTGCAGGGATCCCTCTGCTAAAAATGGAAGATTCGAACCTGGCAGATCATGAGCGATTTCCTCACCTAGCGACTGCCCATTATACGAAGCATGCCTATTACCTATACTTAGGTGTCATTGAGTTAGAAATGGTGGAATGGATCTGTAGAGTGGAGAATTTCAGGTTGTTGAACCTACTATGGGTGTACCATTTTCACTGGACCACTATTAACACAACATGCATGCATTAATTACTTACACTGGTGCACGATGGGTGCTTATGGATTGGAGGGCCTATACCCATCAGTGACATGCTCATCCATATGATCACGCACCTGCCACATGAGGGTTTGAATCCGGCTGAGTTTGGCAGAAAGACAGGTGAAAAGGATTTGCCGACCAACATGAAGAAGGAATTCACCCTTGTGAAAAAACCACATGGATACTCTATCACTTTTATCAGCAAACCCGTGGTGCAGATTGCCACACAATCCTGGCACAGAAATTAATGAGGAAGTGTCACGCGTACAATGTTCCAGCACCCGTGGTTTCACTAGCTTCACAATGTGTGAAGGGTGTGTAGTTCAACTAGGCATGGTACCTGTGCAGTGAATTCCTTGAAAATTTCCGCAAGGTCCAGGATGAGACCAAGCCATTACACTATGCTAGGTTGCTATTCTCCATCATGTTGATCACTTGGGAGCTACCGAAGGATGGCAAGTTTCCTCCGTTGAAAGAAGAATTGTCGAAGGCCGCACTGTTTGCCTCCATATGGGCCACAAAGGACCCCACTCGGGTCACATAAACCAAAATATTCTAGGTTTTGATGGAACCAAGCATCTGCATGGTCATCAACCTATTCCCAAGGTTGTTCCCAACCTTGTATGAGCAGTTGTCAGCTTATTCCGGGTTTAAGGCTGACTTCCACTGAGTCTACATTCATACACGGAAGGACCCGTAGCAAAATTGTATGATTTACATTATTTGGTCACAAATCATGACATACATGATGGAATCAAGCACTGACCAACACAATGGCATGCCCCATAAAACTTGGATGTTGGAATGAGTAAGCGCACAGGGAGCTCGACAGAAAAGAAAAGGAAGGACACAACTAAGTAGGATGCACAAAAGTTGGTTGTGCAGTGGAAGAAGGAAGCCGCATAAAAGGCTAGGATGGATAAAGAGCGCACTTCTAAGGAGTAGGTTGAGCAAGAGCAGAACGAATCACAGAGAAGAGGAAAATCCCCTTCTCCCGCGATAAAGGAAGAAAAATAGTTTGAATAGGGTGGTGGAGGAGATGAGGGGTAGAGCACCATGTTTCAGCTAAGGAATCATGGATAGGAGTAATGGGAAGGTCCCTAGAAAAATCAGAAATCAAACAAGTCGCAGGTTGATCCCATGGTGTTGACCGAAGGCGATCTCTATGAGATCAGTGACAAAGTCTGGTACACTACAACTAAATTGTTGCAATAGTTCGAGTAACAGTATATGTAGATGCTCGGGAGCATCTAGAAGGATTTTCATGACATGGAGATCCAACGTAGTAGGATACAGGTGGGCAGAGGTCAAGTGAGCACAACACAAGTGAGCTTGGCACCGGGGATGAGTCAGGTTGTAGATTGGTAAGGACCCTGGACCTTCGCACAATTGCTTTACCGGAAGGAACCCTATGTGCAGAGTCAACCTTTGACCACATAATCTTGAGTACCCTTAAGAACATTGGGCTAAACATTGCAATGCTCCCCAATGAGCTTGTTCATGCTTTGTAGGTAGGGGTGACGATAGAATTGAGAGCTCGGGAGTAGTGCACTCTCAATTTGATAAGAGAATACAGGGTGAATAATGAACAAATCTTCGCCAAGAAAACACAATCCTTGAAGGAAAAAGGTACAATGCAAACATAGAGTTCTAGGTTGGAGGAAACAGTAGCAAAGGCATACAAAATAGTGTTGGAGCTGCACATTCCAAAGGATGCATAGTTGGAAGCCAAGATCCGGAAATTAACTGCACGAGTTCACAAGGAGAAGTCTGAATTTGGATGAGTTCAATTCAACTCAATATGAAAATAACAGAGCTACAACTCAAATTACAGTCTATGATTCCACCCAAGGGCAAGGAGCAACACAGTTCTGCCATCAAGGAAGGGATGTCCACTTTGGATGTCACATTCGCTGACTACTTGGCCTTATTTGAACAAGCGATGGAGTTGGTAACGACTCTTTAGGAAGAACAAAACCTGCACATTCTAAATACATAGGTTCATGAGCTCGAGAAGCAATATGATGAGGTCAGGGTGACGACACGCCCAATTTCTCCAATGCAACACCTCACCAAGTTGCTAGAGGGGAAACAACTCCTCACACATGTAGAAGCAGCTCAGAAGAAGGGGGTCATGCTTAAGGCTAGGCTGGGACCTTGGTTAGAAGAGGCTTACCAAGTAACAACCAACATTGAGGAGAAGCTAATGGGCTTACAACAAACACAACAAACGATGAAGATAGCTATGGATGGGCTAGCTACAAAGCAGCGCGTATAATAGGTCAAGCGGGAAGCTACGCATAGCGTTGCCAAAGTTGCAGTTGTGCAGGTGGAGCTGGGAGATATTCGCAGCAAGTTCATCCCTCCATTTGAGTGACTCGAGGGTCAGTCATGAGCTTTGTGTTGGGGCTTGTTGGAATGGGGTCCCCTTGGTCAGTTTTGGGGTTAAAAACCCAAGTATTGATGTAAATTTTGGTAAAATATGTAAAGTCTCTGCAATTGGTGGATCTGTAGCGCGTAGATAGTTAGGAGTTAAAAGGTGTTTTAGCCCCTTGTCTATCTAAAGTCGAGTCAGTTTTGAGATCCACCCATGTTCCGCAGACCATGGGATTGTATGTAAAAATCTATAAATAGTTGTGTCTTAGAGAGTCTAAGGCATGTCCATGTATGAGAGAGGAAGAAATGGAAAGTAAGAAGTGGGCAGATAGAAGGGAAAATGCTTTGGAGCTGAGTGTGCAGAAGCCTTGAGTAGTGTCTGCAGCTGAGTGTGTACACCCCTGCAGCTGAGTGCATAGGGCAATTCTGAGTTTGTAATACCGTATTGAAGATAAATAAAGAAGACAATTGAAAAATTTGTGTTTATCTATTTACCTCTGTTATTTATGTTTGGAATATATGCTATGATGGAATAATGTCTTTATGAAATATTGATCTATTGATGCATGACTCTATGGGATAAGTCTTATTAACTATATGCAATGCATGTTAAGTACTTCCACGAAAATTATAATACATTATGTTGTGTTTATTAAATACTTAAGTAAATCCG
The DNA here is from genome assembly GCA_000404065.3 of Pinus taeda. Classification (NCBI taxonomy): domain Eukaryota; kingdom Viridiplantae; phylum Streptophyta; class Pinopsida; order Pinales; family Pinaceae; genus Pinus; species Pinus taeda. Next base: position 147,220 of record APFE031175421.1, read on the forward strand.
CTTGAGCTCAAAACTAGGGGTATTTTTTGATTCATGTAAGTGGATGATTCATCTGTTAAGGGTCCGCAAAGACCTATCGTAGACCTTCGTGAAGTTCTAGAGGCCTTTTAAAGGGAGTTGCAGGTCTAGGCCCTAGGGGCTTATATATTTGTGCAAAAGCAGATCTAGGGTAATAAAATACATCACACTAATCTCTGGATGCGGAAACTTGGTTCCAGCATCCCCCCATATTTCTTCCGGTGAGACTTTAGCCTATGCTATGTAGGCTAATTCCAAAAAGGGCCAGTATTGTAGGGTTTTGTTTGGCGTAATTAACTCTGAACCTAGTTCATGACCCACTGAGCCAACAATCACTTATCAAATTTATCATGCATATTATGAGGGTGAACTTGAATTCTATACTTGTCTAAGCCCTTGTAGGAATTGGTATCCCATGGTTGTAAATCCATTGGAGTTAAATATGGGGATTATTGAAAAGGAATTTTAGCTACAAGAAAGTTATGGTGAAAAATTAGTTTATAGGAGTTTATAGGATCAATGTATCTATGGATAGGATTTTAGTTGGAACTTCCAACACATGGCTTTTCTTACTATGGAGCTACTAGAAGAGTGCACTAGGTTAGGATTTGGTGTAAATTCACTAATAATGGTTGAAGCATATACTTTGGATATATATGGAAATGACTCAATTCTCCCAACAATAGTGCCAAAATCTTATCACCAAATATAGTCGCATAGGATACAGCCTTTTGTATGATGTTAAGACTAGCAGAACATGGAAGTGTTACCATTATCACCTAGGTAACAAATTCCTTCATTTTAGTGAATGATGAGTCTTACATAATTAAGCATTTATCTACTTATGTTAAGGAATCCTATGAAAGATACAATCAAGCTTGAGGCCTCATATGTTACTACTCAATTCATTACCAAAGAGTTGTATCAATTGAGTTAGGGTTTAAGTGTTCAGTGAAGGTCATTTCTAGATTTTGTTTAAGGTATTATAGGGTTGATATAGGGGGTTTACCAAAAACTATATTATGTAAAATGATCCCCAAAGGACTCAAATATAAAAATTATGAATGCTTGTTGTAAAAATTCCGTAAAATGAAATAAATTACATCAGTAAACAAGTTACAACAAAATTACAATTTAACCCTCAAAATGTGTTATAAGCTAGTAGAAAATAGGGTTAAGATAACAAATAAATCTACAGTTTTATTAACATTTAAATTATAAAAATTATAAGGAATATTGCAAGCAACTAAAACAAGATGTATAGCCCCAATTATGTAGCAATATAAATCAACATGGAATATTTTAACCAATAAATGATTTTAGGTTAAATGTGCAAGAATAATATAGACATCTAGTGCTTTTGATGACCCAAAAGTAAATATAAGCTAAAGAAAACACTAAATTTACCCTAGAATATAGAATACAATTTGATTATGTAAAATAGTATTTACTAAAAGAAAGAAGGCTACTTCCTACTATATTTTCTTGAAGCATATGGGGTCAATTGAAGATTCCCCTTAAAGATATATAATTAAGTTTAGGTTGGTATCTAAGATTGTCTAGTACAAACCTTAGAAAATGAAACTAGCATGTTAATAAAAACTTCAAGATGGTTCAAGGGAAGGTACTCCATTAGAAATTCATCCAAGAAGAAACCAAAAGAACACATTTTCATCACTAAAGAAGTAAAATTATACTTCCATTCATTCATAAACAAAATCATAAGATAAAATGACACCACTTACTTAAGAAATCTTTCATCTTTAAAAACCTTGAAAATAAGCATCCATAGAATATTTAAGTCATATAGAAAACAATCTCCTCAAGAAGTTAGTTTATCTAGACATCCATGGTTATTTCTATATAAAAGGTAACAACAATAGAGAAGTAATGATGTTTCTCCACATGTAATAATGATTTACAAGTGAGAAGTTTTTAGATCAAGCACCATCCTCATCCATGAGAATCCATGAAACATAAAATAATGCCTTATTTATTACAAACCCAAGAGATAAGGTAAAAAGCCATAAAATATCCACAATAAAGAGTCGATAGGTCTTAAGAATCTCAATGATGCCTCATAAATGAAATAATCATGCTCAAAGTTAAAGTTGTCTCTTACAAATGTATTCCAGAGGCCCGACATGTGGCATAAATGCTCTCTAGAAGGTATATGACTCACTCAAGTAGTCTCTACATGCTCCATGAGTAGAATATTTCCTCTAAGGGTCGCTGCATTTTATCATTAAATGTCATATCATGTCCCAAGAGGTGTGTTATCTCATAAAAAGTGTCAAATCAACATTGAAAGGTGCAATATCCATCATCAAGGTGAAACATATCATCATCCACATGTCACACCTCATCTCTAATAGGTGGTATGAAATTTAAATAAGGGTGCTAAGCCATCATAAGGTCCATCATCCTCAAAAAGGTATGGAACATCCTCAATCAAATGTGGGAGAAGACTCATCAATGTCATCTAAAGAACTGAAGTTCCATCACAACCATGTAGGTTATATCATCCAAGGAGGCCCTCCAAGTATCCATATGTGACCATTTGAAATATGTGCAAGAGTCAATGCAACATAGAAAGTGAGTCATATCCAATGTAAAATCCCTTAGGTAGATCACATCAAGTTTCATCTTCAAACTTCACACTAGCTCAGAAATTTGCAATTTGTGAAGCTTAGGTATGTGAATATCATCAATAACCCCTATTTGGTGTGCCAACAACCAAGAAGAGAAGAATTTCCCAATAAAACCATCAAGTGGTAAGTGTAAGTGACATATGATATGATTAAGTTTAACTTCATCGGATGATGTCATTGACATCCAAGACCCACATGAGTGCCTTTATATAGGGAGCACTTATATATTGAGTTACTCTTTCCCCAACACTTCCTTTTATTTATTGCTTTCTTTTATTTTCTTTTACTTTGTTTCACATGGCTCATTTTCTTCTATATGCATTTCATTGCATAAGGGTTTAAAATAATTCCATGTAGTCCCTTTTTATTATATGTTTCATTGCATGATACTTTGAGGTAAATGTAGCTTGGTCCTTTTTAGTTATGTTCTTTATTGCATAGGACATGGGGAAATTCACTCATAGAAAACGAGTAGATCTCATGTTTTTATTTTTATTTTTATAAAGCCACATCAACCTCCCAAGTTCCTTCCTCTCATGGGGTTATTAAGCATGATCCTTCTTGGGATACACGTGAGATATCCAACAAAAAAGAAATGACAATGGAGAAGAACTAGTTGGAGTATGTTGCATAGAGAAAGGACATGGGTACATTACCCTTATCAAATTTCGCTACTAGTACCCTTCTACCCAAGAGTGGCAACACTTGACTCAGAAATTGGTCATGACCACCAAGTGAAACGAGGCAATAAAAATAACTTCGAAGCATCATGATTCATTATCTAATTCAACCTATGATCCTTGTTTCCATGCCAAATAAATTAGGCATAAACACTTGAAGTAATGTACAAATGTAGTTAATCTGTGTCAAGCACCATAGTCATCAAATGAATGACTCGATCATGATCTAAGAGGCATACATGAGCTATTACCTATAAAGAATCCTAATTGTCATCATGAGGATCAATGCCTTTGATGTAGATCATCAATGAAAAATATCCTCCAATTACAACTAAAAGTGAGGGGGTAACAAGCACCAATAAATATATCGATAAATTTTCTATTGAAGGGGTAGTTCATCACTATTGGAAAATCCTTGGCTAAAAACATTAGTAGACCTTCGAGAAAACCCTAAAATCATGTATATAATAATACAAGCAAAATAAAATACTTCCAAAGTGGAGTTTAAACTTTCATCATGCTCAATTTAAATAAATACTCAGTTGGTTTTAAAATTATTTTTCTCTTGGCCCTTGAGGCCTAGAGCATATGGTGACATGTTTTTTTGTTAACGCACTCAATGGTGTAAAAGTCACACAAAAATCTAGCCATGTTAGGTGTTGTTGTGGCCACAACGGGTGCAATCTTCTAGTGATTTTGATGGTGTAGATGTCTTTGGGTTGTGACTACTCAAGCCACAAGTGAAGAGTGCCAATCATCCCAAGACTCATATAACCTATCAAAAACAAAATCTCATGAAATCATTATTCCAAACCAAAAATAAAATATCTTCAAAATTAATATTCAATAATTTAAATATAAAATACTTTTTTAGTTTAACTATTTCGTATTTCAATAATCATAAAACATACATTTCTTTTCATAATCACATACTATACATTATCTTTCATACAACTTTTATATATCTCTCTATATATATATATTCAATAATTATAAACCATACATAATAATAGCATTTTATACATTATCATTCATACCACTTATATTTCATACAACTTCTATATATATATATATTTGAGAGAGAATGAACCAGCTTTTATTGAAATGAAACATCATCTAGCACCCTCCAAAGTACTTTGCCTTTGAATTTTCGAGCACTGTGACCTCTAGATTTTACGAAAGCATTGATGGGAAAGTGATATCAACTTTATGATTCTATAAGTGCTGAAGTCGGCAATGAAAATTCCAGCCTGCTTCACCCCAATTTCGTTTCTGCCGTTCCAAAATGTTATGTAAAGACACGATGCCATTCCCTGTTCAATTCATTCGTAAAGTAGCCAACAACACAATTGCGAAAGTATTTTGCAGCGAGTGCTGAAGTCGGCAATGAAAATTCCAGGTTGCTTCACCCCAATTCCGTTTTTAACAAAAATGGAAGATAACAAAATGTGGATTTACTCGACTTATTTTTCTAAGTATTACAAGTCATTTAAATAAGATTATATTGAAAACATCAAATCACTTTAATAAATTATATTGGAAATATCATTGATAAATGATTGGAGTCAAACTCCACTTAACTGGACTTAATCGAAACTAAAATGTGACACTTGGAGCGACTCTTTTGACACCTAACAATTGGTTGGAATTAGATTCTCTAACACTTCCCCTTAATTGACCACATAAAAATTCAATTAAAATACCTGCTAGTCTAGATCCTATAGCCTCTAAATTGTTTCAGCATGTCCTTCTTGTTGTAGGATTCAAATTTCATTTTCTTCATTTGTTGGTGCAGGGCTTCCATAGTTCCAAGTTGTCTAAACAAGTCATGGAATTTTTCAAAAAACAAGTTGTATGTGGACTGTTGCCAAATATTTGAGATTTTCATCTTCAATTTGCTGCAACATTAGACCATAATATAATTTCATCTCTTAAGGACTCCAAAACCTGAAAATTTCATTAATGTGTTCATCATGCATGTTGTCTTCAAGGTTCATTTCTTCACCTTCTATGTAGACTTCATCAATGCATGCTATTGCAAGCCATGCTTCAAAGAAATTTAACTCTTCTTCGTAGTCATTCTCTGTACTGCACATTTCAAATCAATGGTAAGTTTAAAAACATCTACATAGCCACTTTGGCTCTGTTCTTTATGCTGTGCAATGAAAGTGTTTTCCTATTGTACTGCTAGTTGTTGCACTTCCAGCTGTGCTTCTACATCTGTCTCTGTTGTCTCTCTCTAAGCTTCATTCTTTGTTTTTTCCTCTATCTCTGTTTCTGTCTCTTTGACTAATTCACTAATTTGTGTCGCTGCAAACATGTTGTCTTCAACTGTCGCACCATATAACATCATGTCAATAAGACGTTTTTGTTGCATCACCTGCAACCATTCATCATTATCCAAATTCTCTTCATCAAATTTTAAATCGGCAATATTAATTGCTTGATTCACCTTATCATAGACAACTCCGATGGAATTTTCATTCTCTTCAGCGATCTTTGTTGCTGGATTCACCAAACTTTCATCATCAAGCTCTGTTGTTGGGTTTACCAAATCTTCATCAGCAACCTCTATTGTTGGAATCTCCAAATTTTTGTCCAATTGTGGCTATGCACATTGGGGTTCATGAGCATCTACGTGCTACTTCTCTCTTGGTTTTGTGACTTATTCACAAACATCATCCACGTGTCACTGAGCAAAGTGGGTTTGAACAATCCATTCATGTGTTATAGATCATCTTCAACTTCAATACTCCCCCTTGGACAAAAACACCTCTCAAGAGTATCCCAGACCTCCTTGGCTATGTTGGCTTCTGAAATGAGGGGAAGATTGTTGTCATGGACAAATTTTTTTATACATTTCAATGCAAAGACATGCTTTTGCATTTTCACTTCCTCATCTTAAAAGATCCCAAATATTTCATGTAGTCGCTTTGACTTTCTCAATTTTGTGTATTTTCCCTTTTGTTGAACTCACTAGGAATCAACAAAGAAAACAAACTGTAAACATCACATCTAACTGCAATAAAAATATGGCTATTGCTTGACTTCCATAAACAAACAAGTCTACAAATTACTCTACAAAAACCTTGCTTAAAAAATTCTTTACTAAAAATACACTTTCACAAAAAATATTACAATACAAAAAACTGACCAAAACAATGTTTTTTTTAAATCTCATATTAAAAAAAAATCTCTTTACAAGATGAAGCACTCCCACCTTCTTGTTTAAAAAAAATACCTCTTATATAACCTTAATAATGAATTTAATAAGGCATTTTACAATTACTTAAGCCTTTTATAAAACAATACAACGCACTCAAAAATTACATCAGGCCTTTTAACACATGCGTATTTGTTGATCGTATATCATGATACCATATTCCGTTTTACAAATTAAAAAAATTGGGGCAGACGATTTGCAAATCCGCTTCGTGCCTTTACCTTTATCCTCTCGTGCTTCGTGGACCTCTTTCTGTTGCAACAGAATTTGGCTTGACGCCTTTTCCGAGTATCTGAGGCCACGTGGGAGAAAAAATGGTGTAAGTTTTTTGAAACTAACGCGTTTGCTTGCTGCGGTGTTGAGCTAGTGATGCTAACGCATTTTACGAATTTCTGTGCTGCATGAGTACGCACTCTTCAATGATGTGGGTGCGTTAATATGTAAAAAATTTCTGAAAAGAAATTCAGACTTCAAATTGAATTTTTCTCAATCAGTTTTCCCTTAGCGTAGACGTAGCTGGTTTTTTGGTTCTCTTGCTGCTTTTTCACACTTCAATGATGCGGGTGCGTTAATATGTCAAAAATTTCTGAAAAAAAATTCAGATTTCAAATTGTATTTTTTTCAATCAATTTTCCCTTAGCTTTGACGTAGTTGGTTTTTTTGGTTGTCTGGTTGCTTTTTCACAGGGTTTTTCAATTTTCTGTTGCTTTTGCAAAAAGGCTTACGCTTTCTCCTCAGGTTGATTTTCTCTCACAGAGGTTTAAGCTTTCTCTTCATTTCACTAAGGTTGTTGCTTTCTCACGTCTTATGCAAACTAGTGTTACAGGCTGAATTTTGATATGATGATAAAAATTGAATAGAACAAAAACTTTAATACCATGACAAAAATTGAATAAAACAAAAGCTTTGATACCATGACAAAAATTGAATAGAACAAAATATAGAACTGAAAACTTAGAGTACTTACTCTATTTACTCTTCTAAGTATTACAAATCACTTAAAATAAAATACATAACAACATCAATCATAAATGACTAGAATGAAACTGTTCTTAACTGAACTAAACTAACAGGTACACTTGGAAGGATAGTTTTAACACATAAATAATAATTAAAATTAGATTCTCCAACAATTTCTGCCGTTACAAAAAGTTAAGTAAAGACACGATGCCGTTGCATGTTTAATTAATTCGTGAAACACCAAACAACCCAATTGCCAAAGTATTTTGCACGGTTAAAGAATCTGCGTAGATTTTGTCAGTTGATAATCGATGGATTGGCTCATCTATCCAGATATGACACAGACCACTTCGCAAAAAAACAAAAAAATTGACAGACAAGTGCAGTTTCCACTAAGAAGTATAGTACGCCTATATTCTGACACGTATATCATAAGTGGGAATGTGTGGAAACAGCACTTTGGATAAGTGGGAATGAGCAGAAATACCACTTTGAAAGTGGGGATGAGCAGAAACAGCACTTTATAAGAAGCCGCATTGATCTTCTCTAAACATATTATTATCACTCTACGTTGTTTGATGACGTTCCATTAGGAAGTTGCAAAAGTGAATTGAAAACTATTAATGATAAGTAGTGCTGACTAGGCTTACTTATTGATGGAGGCTCCATTTTCAATTGTGAAGCTAAAAGACAAACACAGTATTGTCAGGTTGTATAGTTGATGGGCAAGAAAATCTATAAAGCCAGTTAGGCTTGGGGTTCACAACAGCTTTATCGCAATTCTCTCGCTTTATCCTTCCCGGAAGATGGTATCTGTTTTTCTTGTGGTTATTGTTTTCATTGCATTGTGGGATAAGACCAGTGGAGGTCGACCAATTCATAGGCATTTATCCTCCAATGGGCTTGGCAAGACGCCTCAGATGGGGTAATGTCCTCTGCATAATATGTTATTGGCAATTATGATATCATAATAATTAGACAGATACTCACATAGATAGAGTTGGTTGTTATCTGTGCTCAGCTGGAATAGTTGGAATCATTTCGGCTGCAACATTGATGAAAATATTATACGTGAAACAGGTAGCTTTCTTATCTTGCTTGCAGACACTCATTTATAATAGGTTTTGGTTGGTCTTTACAAGGAATTAATTTACTTATTACTTAAAATATAATTTTAATTTTGAACTGGGTATTTCTTATGAATATGCATGATACAGCTGATGCAATGGTTTCCTCTGGTTTATCCAAGATTGGATATGAATACGTGAATATAGGTAATATATATTATTACAAGTTTTCCTTTTGGTTTGCAAAAAAACATAAGTTTTTGAGTCTAGCTAGTTATATATTGTTAAATTCATGACTGTGTTATTTGACTATCAGATGATTGTTGGGGTGAGCTAAACAGAGATAATGAGGTAGGTATACCGAAAAAAGAAAACAAAGAGAACTAGGTTATAATTCTTGTGCATTTGTTTCACAGTTATGAATCTTTTAATTGATACAATTATTGATTTGTTTGAGATTTATAAATCTTTTAAGTGAAAGCAAGAAATATTGATTTACTAAGAGGTAGGTATACCAAAAAAAGAAAACAAAGAGAACTAGGTTATAATTCTAGTTCATTTGTTTCACAGTTATGAATCTTTTAATTGATACAATTATTGATTTGTTTGAGATTTATAAATCTTTTAAGTGAAAGCAAGAAATATTGATTTACTAAAGCTGACATATTGATTGATAGGGTAATCTGGTTGCTAAGGCTTCAACGTTTCCTTCCGGAATTAAGGCTCTCGCAGACTACGTACACTCTAAAGGACTCAAGTTTGGAATATATTCTGATGCTGGGTAAGTGTACATTAAATACTAGATCAATCAAAACTGGTCTTAAAGATATAAAAAATCTGATTCATTCTGGTTTTGCGCATTTGGAATGGTTTTGAGTTTCATATATTTTGCCAGAAATTATACATGCGACAAAACCATGCCAGGTTCCTTTGGATACGAGGAACAAGATGCTAAAACCTTTGCTTCATGGGTAAATACATTTACTCATTTTTTGCTAGATTTGGATCTTAAATCAGACCATTGTTAAAATACTGAAAAAGTGATGGCTACTTTGTGGATGAATGTTCAGGGAGTAGACTACTTGAAATATGATAATTGTTTTAATGACGACATAAGCCCTAAAGAGAGGTACATATTATTTGTGCTATGCGTGATATTCAAACATTGGTCTAGACTTCTATAAAGCATGCGTATTAAACTTTTATGGAAAATATACAGGTACCCAAAAATGAGCCAAGCTCTTACTAACTCAGGGCGTCCTATATTCTATTCAATGTGTGAATGGTAGGTTTCGTTTCTGACTAATCTTGTATTTAATCAATGAATAAAGGACACCTAGAATCTTGGTTTCTCATGACGCGGTTTTTGTTTGATCCTGCAGGGGTGATGAGAATCCTGCAACTTGGGCACCCAAGATTGCAAACAGCTGGAGAACTACAGGTGACATTCAAGACAATTGGGATAGGTAATGGACAGCATAGGTATACGCTTAGAGTATGTTATCTTACAAAGGTTGAAAGTGAACAATATACATTACTATGTATGCTATATATTTAATCGCCTTTCATGAATATTCAGCCTGTAACTTGTTTCTTCCAGCATCACATCTAGAGCTGACATGAATAATAAGTGGGCAGCATATGCGGGGCCTGGTGGATGGAATGGTAAATTAACAACTGTATTGATATCATAGAAAATGGTCATTATGCTTTTGCTCATATTCCTATGATAAATTTCAACGTCTCTTTGCAATTTGTGTTTTGTTTTTGGTCACTGTTTGAATCAGATCCTGACATGTTGGAGGTTGGAAATGGCAATATGAGCAACGTTGAATACCGTTCACACTTCAGCATATGGGCTTTGATGAAGGTAACAAATTCTCCACCTGTAAAATTTAATAAACAACTCAAGTCAACAATATATCTCTTTTGTGACTGGTCAACTACGGAACAAATTAAAGTGTACAGGCCGGAATTGATGGAGGGTCAATGAATTCCTCTCTCTTATATATATTCACACATACAAGTCATCAAATGTTATTTTTTCTAACATGTTTTTGGGCAATTTTGTTGTTCGTCTAATTAATAGATAGAAATGTTTTTTTCCTGAATATTTTTTTGGGGTCATTTTGTTTCAAATTAGTTAGAATTTTTTAAAATTTATAAATTTGAGTTATTTAATTTGCAAATATAAAATTTCTTATCATATTATTATCAAAATGATTAAGGTGTTGAATCCCTTTATAAATTATTACTAAAACTTATATTTCCTACCACTTACCAAAAAACATGAAACATAAACATGAAACATTTCATGTATTAATTAGATTACACCATTTTCTATTTATATAAAAAAATTTAACAATTTAATTCTATGTTTAATGATGATTTAGTTGATAATCTTTTGTCCTTCAGGCACCCTTGCTGATTGGATGTGATATAAGGTCTGCTACTTCAGAAACATTAGAGATTTTAAGCAACAGTGAAGTCATTAATGTCAACCAAGGTTAGTTATATAAAATCCTTTGGAAGAAGGCTTTTTCAGTATAATCTTCATAGTTTATTTTGAGTTGAATGATAAATCTTTCAATTCTTTTCGATTTGGGCAGACCCATTAGGAGTACAAGGGAAGAAAGTCAGCCGACAAGGGTATCTCGAGGTATGTAATTCTTGTAGGCTGAATATTTAGTCTATGTGAAAATTGTTTCCGTCTCAGAATCCTATATACCATATGTACGGGTGAGTAATATCGAATGTTGCTCAATATCAGATTATGCCAAAGTGTATGTACAATTTCAATATTTGTATATAAATTTTCTCTAAACATATTTTTGAACACATAAATAAATAACTGCAGGTTTGGGCTGGGCAGCTATCCAATGACAGAGTTGCTGTAATCCTGTGGAACAGAAGCGGTTCACAAGCTGTGATAACTGCCAAATGGGAAGACATTGGCCTTCCCTCTGATGCTATAGTTCAAGCTAGAGACTTGTGGGCTGTATGGCTGTTTCTTCTTGCTCTATATTATATTTCTCTTTAAACAGCAAAATGATTATCATCATGACCAGATAGAAAGTTTTGGTTTAGTATATCAATAAGCATCAATTTCTTTATTTGATATAAGAAATTATTTTGCATGTAATTAAATATATAGTGGAAAGATTATGACACTTTTTCCTACTTTAACATTGCAGGAATCATACCTTCCATCAAATTTACAAAGCAACCTCACATCGATGGTTGATTCGCATGGTGTCAAAATGTACATTCTAACGCCCAGCTCGGGCTAAACTCACAGCACAGCGTATCGACAACTCAAGGCCAGGAAATATTAACAGTATTGTAGTTTAAACTATCGATTCTTTAATTTTTCTTGGCAATATTTCTATCAAATTTGTGCAAAACCAACCGTAAATGCATGAAGGTTAGAAGGTTGAATGCTATAAAATCATATCAGAATCAGATAGCTTAACAATAAGGGCATTGCCCTAACAAACCCTCTTTAAGCTCATGGAATAAATAATTACTGCATCTTCAATGTTCATATTTGATAAATTACTACATCTTCAATGTTCATATTTGATTTTATGGATTACGAGCAATTTTTTAAGTTTTCTAGATTGAAGTTGTTTTTAGTGTTATTTTTTGGAAAAAATTTCAGTGGTTTTTTTTTTTTCTAAAATCAAGCATGAATTTATTAAAATCACAGGTTTGATAGTTACACAATGAAAATGCTCGAGAAGTTTTTTGAGGGCCTTAAACTCATATATATAATGAATCAACTAATTTAAATAATACAAATCAATATTTCACTTCAAATACTTTATTCCTACATCCAAAAATTCAAAAAAATCATATTAAAAACAACTTTTTAACCATTTAAAATTTTATTAAAATTACTAAATATTGATATTTAATCATTTTGATTGACATTATCCCTATTTGGAAACCGTTGGAAACCTTATTAAAATTGTATTTTTTTTAAATGTGTGGAAACATGCCTCACCCTATAATTATTGCATTCAATTAATTGTGAAAACTTCAGTTTCAACTCGCCATGAAGATGAAATGTCCAAAGTCCTAAACTATTAATTGTTAAAATTTATTTTTTCAAACATCACTTTAACTTAATTATTAAAGTTCTAAACTTTGTGGTTGTCACGAGTATTGAAAGGGGATCATTTGATCTTGACATGACAATGCGATATTAATTACTTTTGGAAATTTCATGGATCATGGTTGTTCTGGTGAATGACTTTTGAACATATGAATAATGGCTTTGCATAACAATACAAGAACACGAGTGGTCCAGTTTTAACAACAAGAAAAAAATCCTCCTGCTGATTTTATATGGCAAGTGTTCATGGATATTACGTTCATTGAATACTTACCCTTCTTCCTTCTTTTCTTATTAAAAGTCTAACGAGCCTTTGGATTTATGGATTTAAAGGGTGTCGTCGTTTTAAAAGTCTAATGACCCCTTCTTTGCTCGTTAAAAGCCTAACGACCCTTTTCTTACTAAAAATCTAAACACACCGCTGGTTTTTGGATTAAAGAGTTTTGCCTTTTTAAAAGTCTAATGATTCCATGGATTTACGGATTCAATGATTTAAAGGTTCTTTTGATAACACAAGTACAAATAAGAAGGCTTAACAAATGAATGATAAATCTCTTTACATGTTTAAAAAATACAAGTTAATTTTTTTTTATGGACGCATGTAATATTTTAGATCAAAACGCTTCCTCATTTTTGAATAATTGAAATACATAGTTATAAAATTAACATTTAAATTCAAATACATACATATAAAATGGATTTTAGAGAGGGTCAAAAATATGTTGAATAACTAATTTTTAGCAATCACACAATCAAGAGTCTAAATGTCTAAATATTTGTATTTTTTCATATTTTGTAGAAGAGATCTGCTATATTGGAGTTGTGATTGGGGTACTTATCATGTGGGATGTCATCTTTATGTGAAGAGCTAACTAGTATTGTTTTATAAATGATAGATAATCTTTCATTATTAATTAGTAGAATGACAAATCAAAGATTTCACTAGTAAATGCCAATAAAGATAAAAAATTGCTCAGTTCAAAAAGTATGTATTGTTATTCTTAAGAGAAAAGTAGTCTATAGAAGAGTTAATGAAAGAAAAGGCTCTTATCCTTGAAGGGGTGTTCTAAGGAACATATACAATAATTGGAATATTTTGTTTAGGTGGGGAGTGTTCCAAGAACATAAAGGACTACCTCCCAAGAGGGAAGTGGAGCAGAAGATCCAACTATTGTCATACTCTCCATTCCAAACATTTGGTTGTACAGGAAGTCCATGCTAGAAGCAAATGAGATGAAGAAGCAATTGCAACAACTGTGGGCGTAGGGTGTTATTTGACTAAGTACCTCACCATGTAGGTTACCTATCATAATTGTGCCTAAGAGGGATGGGACTTGGTGAATATGCATTGATTATAGGGTGTTGAACAAAATTATCCTCAAGGACATGTACCCCCACCCATGATTGATGATCTATTGGATGAGTTGGAACAAGAAAAATATTTCACCAAGTTGGAGTTAAAAGCAAGTTATCACCAAGTTTGAGTGAGAGAAGAATAAGCCTAGAGTACTGCCTTCAAAACTAGGGAGGGTTTGTATGAATGGTTAGTCATGACATTTGGTATATGTAATGTAGATGCTACATCTTGAGATTAATGAATGACATACTATGCCATTTTCTAGATTCATTTGTTATTGTTAATATCGAGGATACATTAGCATACAATGCTACCTTAGGGGAACACATCACACAATTGACGCAAGTTCTAGATACATTGAAGAAACACCAACTGTTCAAGATAAGAGAGTTTAAGATAGATCCTTTGAGGATCAAGACCATCAATAAATGGTTGAATCCCACCAATTTGTTTAAGGTTATAAGTTTCATTGGGGTAACATAATTCTCAAGGAATCTATATCGTCATTTTAGTAATAGCTATACCACTCCACACATGACAATGAGTGGAAATAATTTCCAATGGGGGAAGGGTTAGGAGAAGACCTTTGAGGAGTTGAAGAAGAAAATTAGTTGAGTATAGATTCTTACATTGCCAAACTTTCAACAACCTTTCGAAGAGAAGACATATGTGAATCGGCATGTTATGGGAGTTCTCTTGATGCATGAAAGAATACCTATATGCTACCATTTTGAAGTGTTTCATGGGGTAGTTCTTAAATATCCTAACTAAGATAAGGAGTTTTATGCCTTGGTACAAGCTTTTAAGAAGTTGAAACACTCATTGATGAGAAAGGAGACAATCATCCACATTAATATTTAGTTGCTACATTACCTACAAGCTCAGAGTAAGTTATAATGTACCATCCATTAGACGTGGATTAGACTTTTACGAGATTTTCATTTAGTGATTCAGTACAAGAAGGAAGCACATACAACTCGACCGACAAGCTTTCAAGGCCACGCACTTCAAAAGTCATAACTTTGGGAACTGTAATTCACATGGAGCCTTTCACCCATGATGCATAGAGACAAAAATATATAGAGGATGAGGACAATAAGGAGGTGTTTAGTAGTTGTAGAGCCAGAGTCACCCAGGTAATGGGGCATTAGAGAAATTTTGAGGTAAAAAATGAGCCTCAAAACAAAAATGTACAACAAAAATCAACTTTATAAGAACCAATAGGATTCAATGTGATGATATAACCCATGGGGAATGATTCATCATTTTTGGAGGAAAAAGGTAAAAAGATAAAGAAAATAAAAATAAAAAAATCAACTCATATTTTCAACTTATCTCCTTACGATTTTACTCCAATTTTGATTGGCAGCACTCGTTTAATGCATGATTTAATTTTTCATCTAAGGAGCATGCATGTTGCATACTTTTCATAAAAAAATGTGATTGCAATCATGGTTTTTTTTTTTTATTAATATATTTCACATTTTCCGTGTAGTAGGGTCCATCAAAAGTATGCAACATGGGTACTCCTTGGATGCAAATTAAATCATGCATAAAATGAGTGCTCTTGCTCAAAATTTGAGTAAAATCGTAGGGAGATAAGTGGAAAATACGAGTTGAAAAAGTAATTTTTTCATTTTTCCCTCCAAAACTTGATAAAGAAATCTAATATTATTTTATTATTTTGACTATTATTATATAAAAAAATTCTCTAGTGATAGCACAATTAACTATCATCTCCAAAAAGGGTTTCTATACAAGTTAAACAAGTTATATGTTCCTAAAGGTCAGTGGTAACAACTAATGAGAGAAGTTCATGTCTTTAAGGTTGTAAGGAATTTCAGTGTAGGGAAGATAGTGGCCAACTTATAGAGGTATGTGTGCTTGCCCAAAATGAAATAATATGTCACTAAGTTCATAAGAAGATGTATGGTCTATAAACTATTGTGGATATTCTATTGGATAGTTTGTCACAACATATCTAGTAAAAAATATTAGAAAACATAAAATACACATCATGAGGGTCTATTCCTCCATATATTTTTGGATCTATAAATTATTTTTTATTGCATATGCATGCAAATTATAATTATGCAGGAAATAGATAAGAATAAAATAAAACTCACAAATATCAAATTTGCACAACATATACCCTAGGAAACACTTTAAGGAGAAAACCCAACTAGAAGGATAAGTTACTCTTCTCTTTGTTCCTTTGAATGGAAAATGGATGCAAATACAAAGAAGTGGGATCTATGTCTTATGGGTTGCTACAGTTCAAAATCCTCTATGTTCACACTCTCCCCATCTACTTATGGTTGCTCTACCCATATATGGAACAAAATGCACTAAAATAGAATTGAACCCCTTTTCCTCCTAGTGGCCTGGTTATAACACAACCCGCTAGCCTACTACTATTGGTTTTGACTCCTTCAACTCTTAACTAGAGTTACTATATTTAATCATATAGAGTTCTCTTCATCATGAGCATGTGTCTAGCCCCTTTTCCATGAGTACCGAGGGTTGACATGGCATCCTCTTGAATTATTTTGGTAAATATAGAAAAATAAACTTCTGAGTGGCATAATTTTTGTATGCATACTCTGATTGATGTGATTCTTGTTTCATTAGAAAGGTATATATCAGTAAAATAGGAAAGAAAAAGTTTCACACTAAAGAGACAAAGATTTACCCAAAAAAAAATCTTTTTTATACCTCAAACTTCTCTCGAAAATTTTCAGACCCCAATTTTCCAAACTGGGTCTCATTGGTAAAAATGGCCTTGCAAGATAATTCCGCCACTTTTTCCACCCTGAAAAGATTGAGATGTATTACAAATAATATAATGATCCAATCTAGATCACAAATCCCCATTTTTTTGAATCTTTTGGGCCACAAAAGCTTCTACTAAATGAGGTGAGGAAAATTTTATTTTGCCTTCTCTTAGGTGTACCATTTAGCTTTGCTTGAAAGTTATCCTTTCAACTCAATATATAAAAGGTCATTTTGTCCTTGTCTTGTAGTTCTAGAACTCATCTACATAATTATATCCCTTATAAATTCGTCCTAAGCATCTAGTGATAAATCCTCTATAGAAAGTAGCACTTCTTCCTCTTTTTTATCTAGCATGAAAGACTCATAGACTTTCATAGTATCTACATTCATCATTGAGTAAATGTGTATGTATGGAGGTAGAATGAGTCTATAGGTGTTATCACCCACCTTTTCTAGTATCTCAAAACAACTATATCGTAGAGTCTTTATTTTCTTACTAGAACTATGTATCCTCTCCTTATTTAACTATAACCATTCTATGTCTTCCACCTTAAACTACCTCTTTGTTCTATGTTGTTCATGCATGGCCTTGTATTTTTCATGTGAATTTTGCAGTTTCTCCTTACCTATAGATGGATATACCTAATATTCTCAAAAAAATAATTTTTCTCTTAATAAATCTCCTACAATATCCTCTGTTACTCCTCCTTGCTTCCCATATGTAATATCCAAAAGTGAAGGTAAAAATATCCAAAACTAGTTTCAAATTGGTACATACGAGTAGAAGTGTGGATTTCTCTATTATAAGAGTGTTGTATATATACTATATTTTTCCCCAAGTATTCGAATGCTTATGATTTCAACCCCTCAAAATTTGCACCAAAGTTTTATTGACTACTATCTACCCATTTGTCTATGGATGGAATGATGTAGAACTCTTCAACTCTGTGTCCATATTCTCCCATAATGTAGTCTAGAATGAATTAATAAATATTGTGTCCCTATTAAGATGACTCCCATAACATACTCGCTCACATTTGTCTCCACTTCAAAGGGATGTCGCAAATTCAGTAAAGCCAAAATTAGTGGTTGATTAATCTTCTTATTTAACTCCCTAAAGTCCCTCTTCTGACCATTTCCCATTGGCAACTCTTGATACTAGTTTTTATGGCTTGAAGTGGTGTTTTTTTTGCTGAAAATGAGGCTATGAATTTCCTCAAGTATTTTTTTGGTCCAATGAAGCTCCTAACATCAGAAAAATTAATAGGTAGCAACTAGTTCATGATAACCTCCATCTTGGCATGATCTATCTTTAGCTCTCCACCACCTAACACATACCCCATATACACCTACGATTGTTGTTCAAACTCACACTCCTTGGGATTTTCCAACATTTTATTCTTCTTTAATGTATCTAGAACCTCATTCAAATGTGAGATGTGCTCCTCCTAGGTAGCACAATATACCGATATACCATCCAAATAGACAATAAAAAATGAATCCATAAAATACCATATCATTCGATTCATTGAACTCATGAATGTGCTTGGTGAATTGCGTAGGAAAAATGACATGAATAACCCCTCATAAAAAACATTGATTGGTTTTGAAGGTGACCATAAAAGTATCTTATTCTCTAACTCAAATCTAGTAATATCCAAATTTTAAGTCTAGTTTGATAAAAAAATTTGCTCGCTGCAACTAATCTAGTATATCATATATCCTAAGCATGGGTACTTTATTTTTTATCCCTGTAATCTATACACATATGCCAAAACCCATCCTTATTTGGAATAATTATAATGGATGACCCACATGGAGAAGTACTTCGTCGAATACCACCCTATCCCAATAGTTGTTGCAATTGTTTCTTCACCTCACTTATATAATATATTTCAAGTAAACCCAATGTTTGGTAATGGGGACTCTAGAAATAGCTATAACTTGTGCTTTACATTCCTCTTTTGTTGGTATCCATTTAGGCTCTTGGAACGCATCCTTGTATGTGTGTTTCTTTTTCTTATTACATCCCTTTAGGGATGCCTTTGCTCTCACTGACTCTTCTAAAAATCGATTTTCTCTTAAAAATAATAAAACTTACTTCTTTCAAGAACTGATCAATTTCTTGGCTTGGTTAGAACTTATCAACAGGAAATTTACCTTCTTCTACATTGATGTACAAATAATCTTCTTGTCCATGTCTAAGCTACTTTCAGCTTGGTTGGTTGAATCAATGACTATTGGATTCTTCTTGTTATTATATTTATTTTTCTTATTTAATTTAAGATCTAGATGAACTTCTCGTATTTCCCCTCTATATGACTGTCAATGTTATAGTGGTTGTAGTGGTTGCTAGTATCTTTGCACTAATATGTTGTGGCTTCCATCTTTTTATTTTTTCTTCCATTACACTTCTTCTTCCCCTCCTTAAAAATGCCTTGTTGCTTCTTTTACTTTGACCCACTAGGTTTCTCTTTCTTTTGTCCTATGTTCTCCATGTCAT
Source organism: Pinus taeda (assembly GCA_000404065.3). Classification (NCBI taxonomy): domain Eukaryota; kingdom Viridiplantae; phylum Streptophyta; class Pinopsida; order Pinales; family Pinaceae; genus Pinus; species Pinus taeda. The sequence goes on from APFE031175421.1 coordinate 166,571, forward strand.
CTTCCTATACATAAAGCCTAAACCAAAACTCTAGGTTGACACAACATCACTTTCTTCTATAGATGGATATGTACACCCCCTATATACTTGAGGAGTGCAACTAGGTTATTTGGGGTGATACCCAACATTATGCCATCTTTCTAAACATTGTTGTGTACTCCTGTATACTTTACCCCTACTCCTGCCTAAAGTAATGCCACTAGATCCACTAGTCCTCTACATACCTGATAGGGTAAAATTGTGACATTATGAAGGTTTTCAAATCCTCCCACTTTGTCACTAGAGGATCTCCCTCCAACTTCAAGGTCTCAATGTGGATTTCTCACTAGGTCATGGCATGATCATCTAGTTTTAGTCAATCAAACAGAATCTTATATTCTTTCTCTATATGATGAATACTAAAATAAACACCCAATTGTTGCAACCAATGATTTAGATATAGAGCATCAATATCACCTTGATATGGCTTGATGCCAAATTTCTCTTCCATTTTGAACAAGGACCATGAATGGTTCACGATACTCAAATTGGACTGATCTATTCTAGGTTCTTTCTTCAACATTTTCTGTATTTCCTCCTCATCTCCCATTTTCTCTATTTATTCCTCTAATACCAATATGGTATGTAAATTTATGTGGAGATTCCACTCAATACTTTGTTAAAACATATTTAATAAAATATATTAGAAAATTCAAAAGCTACACTATGAGGGTTTATTTCTCCTTATATTTTTGGATGTGTAAACTACAATTTATTTCATATACATCTGAATTATAATTTTGCTAAAAATAGAGAATAGTAAATAAAAACTAAAAAACCACAAATTAACACAAGATATACCTTGGGAAACCCTTTTAGGAGAAAATCTAGTTGGAAGGTGAGACCATTAGACTCTATTTCTCTAAATGGAAAATGGATGCAAGCACAAAGAGGTGAGGCCTATGGCTCATGGATTGCTACATTACACAATATTCTTTGTTTGGTCTCTTTCTATCCAATCATGGCTTCTCTTCTCACCTATGGAACAAAATGCATTCAAATAGAATGGGACGCCTTTTCCTCCTAGTGGCTTAGCTATAATACAACTCGATATGCTACTAGTGGTTAGGTTTGACTCTTTCAACTCTGAATTATAATTACAATATTGACTCTTCTAGAAACTTCTTCATCATGATCACATGAATAACTCCTTTTCCACTAGTAATGCGGGCTGACATGACATCCTCTCGAATTCTAGTGGTCAAAATAGGAAGGTAAAATTCATAGAGACATAACTTTCAAATACAAACTTTGATTGAGGAATTTTCCATTGGAAATGTCTTTATATGTAGAATTGGAAGGAAATGTGTATTGTACTAAACTAGAAAAAATTTACCCCAAAAAAGGTCATTTGATGCCTCACATTACTCCTATAAGGTTTGAGACCCAAATTTGCTAAGTTGGGTTCCACCAATAAAAATGGTCCTATGAGTTGATTCATCCATTCTTTCCACTTTGAAAATATCAATATTGAAGAAAACCCATATAATGATTCAATATATATCAATATATGTTTTTTATACCAAGAGGCATTGTAACAAGAAATAGGTTTTATGCCATCCCTTACCTATACCCAGTCGTCCTTGAGAAAACATTTGCATGGACTTTGTGGGAGGTTTACTAGTACTCAACAATGGGAATGACTAGTTTATAGTAAATGATAGGTTTAGTGACATGTGAATTCTCATTCGTTGTAATAAGAGCATAATTGGGAAGGAAATAGCAAATATGTTCTTTGGATAGCTCTAGGTAAACTTTGGGATACCATGTAGCATCATTTCAGATGGGGACACTAGATTTCTCAGTGAATTTTGGACTACTTTGTAGCAAAATATGAACCCTAATTTGAAGAAGTCTATAACATTCCATCCATAACCAGATGGACTATTGATGGGCCTTTAAATTAGACATAATTTAAGGCCCATGCCTATGATTAAACATAAATTAAGGCCCATCTGACTATCCTTCAACAAATTAAACCTCTTTTTTCTCATTAGTTAATGTATTTTTAACTTTAATATATTCATTAGGAAGGTTTATGAATAATTTCATATTTGTGCCTAATATTATTTATTTTTGTAGAATATTATGGGAATATTGGGCAAATTATGAAGATTTGGAGGAGGATATAATTTAGGGACTTGCTCCCTACTACAAGAGGATCAATATTAAATAATAAGTGAACAAGATATTATGGAATTATGGCACAAATTGTGGAACTCTAATGATTGAGAAAATCTATGAATGTGTTCCCTACCATTTAATGCAGATTCCTAGTATTGGGAACCAGATCCACTAATTAGGGATTTTGGTGGACGAAGCTTCCTCCTTTCATGAGAATTGATTCCTAATCATTTTTTATAGGTACCAAGTCGATTTTTCTTCTAGGGAGAGATTTTTATTAGTCTTCTTGTGGAGAGAACTCATATTTTTGTAGCTCCATTGTATTTTCTTGTAGGGATGTAATTGTGTTGATGAAAATAATGAAGATTGGTGTCATGTTCAACTTCTCAATCTTGTTCTCCTCCATAGGTCTCTGCGTTTCCTTATGGTTGGCCATCCCAGGAGCCTCAGAGCCCTTATGTATCATTTATTTTTCTTCTTGTCACTTCATATTCACTTGCATCTCTTATTTTCGTTTCTTTCTATTTCTGCATTTAGTATTAATGATTTCTTGTTGTAGGATTGGGTTAAATGGTTGATGTAAGTTGTTTTACTGGATCACAAGCATCATTTCATCCTTAGAAAATATTTGGAGGTAATACTAATAATTGAGCTACTTGGATTAGTCTTCTTATTCCCAAATTTAGATTTTTGGAACTCCTTTGTAGCAAAGAACAATAAATTTCTACTATTTTTTAGAGCATGCTAATGAGCTTCAATCAAGTTGGTTCCACTTGAATTAGATCACAAAATAATTCTATTTAATAAAAAAATTACCCCATTTCATTTGCACTTGATCAAGTTAGGCATTTGATAGATTTACTAGCTCACTAGTTCTTGAATTTCTGATTTTTAGACTAAGTAATTTTATGTTATTTAATAGACCTTTCCCATGTATAGATGAATTTGTGAATAGATGCAGAAAATAATGTGTGTTGTTGCATGAGCTTCTACATTTTTAGGGATACCTCATCTCGTTCGCCTCATCCAAGCCTCATCCACCCATGTCACCAAAATCCACTAAAATATCAATCTGAATTCTTGTTTTATAAGAAAAAATTGCCATTTCCGTTGAGCAAATCTACCCATCTTGAAGCCCTTGCTTGAGTTCTGGGTAATGTCCACCACCTCCATGCCTTATTATTCCATTATTCGCCTTTCCCAAGCTCCTTTCCACCTTCTAGATCACTTCCTAAGCTTTCAACTTGCTTTCTGTAATAAAACAGGAGATCCTATAGACATCTTGTAGGAACTAGTACTTCCGGTAGACATCCTATAGGAAAACTTGTGGTGGCCTGTTTTGAGCCCAAATTGAGAAAAAACATCATTAGAAGCGAGGATTAGGCCCCTACTTTCCCTCCAAGCCATCTGAACCATTGTATTCCTTTTCCTCCACACGTGTCTCCCCTGCCAAAGAAACAAGAAAGATTAGCATTTACATTTTTCAAGCAAAAGGATAAAAAGGAAGGTTTATGAATAATTGCATATTTGTGCTTTACGATAGTTTTCCAAGAACTCTCTGTGAAGGTAGTTCGACTAGTTGAACTGGACTCCTTCAACGCACTTCTATGTGAGAACGACAATAGGCACTGAAACCTCATCGACGCGACACTTCCTCATTACCTTCCTTGCGAGGATCTGTGTGGCTACCTTCACAAAGGGGTCACAGATGCTGGATATGGTGTGCCCACATGGATTCCTCACCAATTTAATTTTTTCCTTCAAAGATTTTGCAAGATCCTACTAACTGCCCTTTCTGTTGAAGATCATGGTTGGATTCTCACCTGTATATGGCGGGTGCGTTATTCGATGAATCAGCCTATTTTTGATGGGTATCATCTCCTCCAGCCACAAAAACCCATCATGCACCAAGCACAATAGCTAATTGATGACCAAAATTATCACTGGGGTGCAGTTATAATGTGGCACCCAGAGCAGGTTGAGCAACCCTGCCTTTTATACCCCCTTGAGCCACCTCTGCGGCTCTAATGCAGTCATTCTCGTATTTGTATCAACGATGTGGCGCATCAGCTGCTTAGTCGCCAGGTGTGGGAACTTCTCATAGTCCGCCTAGTCCCAGTCTTCAAGATTCAACAATATCACTTGGGCCAAGCGCGGACCATCCAAAACAATTTCGTCTAACAACAGAGGGGTTTGTAGGGGATTCTTACTCTCGTTGATGTCCTTTGGTACCTTGGACTTAGGCTTGCATGAAGGGACATACTCTGAAAACCAAGTAATAGGGTCCGTACCTTGCCTTTCTCCTGTGCAGTGAGCTTTGGTGGGTTTCTCCTTGGCGATGGATGCACCGGTATGGCAGGCTGCTTTCCCTTCTTGTCCTTCATGGTTTCCTTGGTTGGGATTGTCTTCGATATTGGCTTTCTCAGTGATTTAGGGACTTCTACCAATACTCCAGCCACTTCCAGAGTAGCTACTTTTTCCTCCCTTTCCTTTTCTTGTGCTGACTACTCTACTACTTCTTCGGTGTTTATAATTTCTGTGGGCGCTGACATAACACTTTCTAACAATGTGCATGACGTCTCTGAAAAATTTGCAAATGCGGGAGTCTCTTTGGAAGCCTCGAATAATTATCGGTCAATAAGTGTCTGAGATCTCAATAGCTCAATACTCAAAATGCCAAGTGTTTCTTGCTAGACAACCACTTGTAATTTATAGGGCGTTTTGAATTCAAATCCGACTATTTCCCCCAAATTTGGTTCATTAATGCTGGATTGGCAACAGATTTTCAAGGATTTGAGCCATAAATTAATTCTTAACTGTTGGACGCCCACCCCATTTGGCCTCACTTCTACCATCAAATCATGAACAGTGACTTGAACGATCACTTTCCGACTGACCTGCGTGAGTTCTCCTTGGGTAGCATAGCTCCCTTTGTGCTGCGGCGGACCCTGTGACACTCCCTTGCTTCGCACCATCCTCCAATTACACAGCTCCCCCCCGGGCAAATGTAGTTTATTGTCTTGTGCCTCCTTTCAACTACCTGAAGTGCCATGACTATGCTACCTTCATTTAGTCACAAAGCTGGATCACCTGTGTATGGCTTCAAGCGACTGTCATTCACCTTTCTTGAGAAGGGTTATCCATTCAATTTGACTAGCTGTACCACTCCTCCATCAATAATTTCCTTGATGACATAGGGCCCTAACCAGTGCATCCTAAATTTCCTTGGAAATTTATCAAACTTACTGTCATAGAACAAAACCAAGTCATTTACCTTAAATGTGCGCAGCTTAATATGTTTATTATGCCATGCATTTTCGCGCTTCTTTTGGACCTGTTGGTGAAATCCAACTAAAAATATCTCTTCCTCAAGTTCATCCAGTTGGGCGAGCCTTTCCTATAGGGCTCTGTGATCTATCATGCCTATGAGTGCCACTATGCATAGACTAGGAACAATATATTCCATAGGCATTACCACTTCAACACCATAGACAAGCCTAAAGGGGGTTTGTCCAGTCAACTTCTTGCATGTCGTTCGATAAGCCCATAGTATTGTTGGTATGTGTACGTCCCAATCACTTCACTAAGCATTGCAAACCTTGGTCAACAAGTTCTCGAGCACCTTATTGAATGATTCCACCATCCCATTAGCCTACGGGTGATAAAGCGTGCTCTTCTGGTGATATACTTGAAATTCCTCCGTCAGCGCGCTAATCATCTCATTCATGGAGTGCGTACCGCAATCACTCATCATGATCTTTGGATAGCCAAATTGCGTCAGTACATGCTCAAAGAGGAACTTTGTAGTGGTCACACCTGTGCAATCTTTCACAGGCTATGCCTCCGCCCAACAAGTCAAATATTTCGTCGTGGTGATAATGTACCTTGCTTCTCTCTTTCCTTGGGGCTGAATGGGTCCCACAAAGTCTATTGCCCATTTCTCAAAGGGTTTCAACGTCATCTATGGATTCAAAGGAATCTCATCCCTCTGCGATGGCTTTCCAGTCCTTTGACACACATCACACACCTTGTAATACACTTTTGAGTCCTGATGGAGGATTGGCCACCACAACCCTGTGCGTAGAATCTTCTGCGTGGTTGCTCTTCCTACATAATGTCCTCCTGAGATGCCCCCACGAGTGTCTGTAAGGATGATTCTTCTTTCAAACTCACGTACATACTGTTGCAATATCTCATCAACCCCCATCTTGTATAGATGCCCAACAATGACAGAGAAATATGTCGTGCGTACTACTAATTCCTTCTTATGTTGGACAGTGTATCCTTCTAGTGCAGTACCTATCATTAAGAAATGTTTTATATCCTCAAAATGATCATTTGTGACTTGCACTGCAAATAGCTGCATGTCAGGTAATCCTTCTTCCATGTTAGTGGGTTCCTTCCCCGTTTCGATGTGCGATAGATTGTCTAGTCCCGCATTTAGTCATCTAAGCTTCACAATAACATCAAAATCATAGTCCTGGAACAATAAGAGCCACCTGCAAATTATCCCCCCCAACATAGGCTTACTGACCAGGTACTTCAGCGCGGAGTGATTTGTATACATCTTAAAATGGCCTCCCAGCAAGTAGTGTCTAAACTTTTGGAGCACATACACCATAGCTAGCCCTTCGTGCTCAATGGTGGAATAGTTCTTCTCCCCCTTGGATACTATTCAGCTTACGAACACAATAGGATGGTCCAAGCCTTCTCTACCAACCTGTGTTAGTATTTCTCCCAATACTATACATGACATGTCGACATGTACATGAAATTCTTTCTTCCAATCCGGGAAGACTAGAATCGGCGCGGTGACCTTCTTTTCTTTCAATACATCCAAGCTCTTTTTGCATTCCTCATTCCAACAAAATGTGATATCCTTCTTCAAAAATTTCTCCATAGGCGCAGTGATCTGGGCATAGCCTTTGATAAACTTTTTGTAATATCCCATATGTCCCAGGGTAGCGCACAATTGCTTTACACTCCTTGATGCTTCCAAGATCAATATCATCGCTATCTTTGTGAGATCTATCATCAGCCCCTGTTTATAAACCACATGCCCCAACAGGGTCCCAAAAGGAACACAAAACAGACACTTCTTTAGATTGATTGTGATCTGGTATCATCGACAGGTATCGAGTGTCAGGCGCAAGCTTGCTACATGGCATTTTACTAGCCCAAAGATGGTCAAGTCATCAAAATATACCTCCAGTAACTTATGAATAAATTCCTTGAATGCAACAATGACTACGCATGAGAAGATCACAAGAACATTCTTCAATCCAAATAGCATTACAGTGTACTGGAAGCAACCCTAATCAGTCACTAAGTTCATTTTTCTCTTATCCTCCAGTGTGATTTTGATCTGGTGGTACCCAAAGAACCCATCAGTGAAGGAATATGCTTCCTGGCTGCCTACATTGTCCAACACTTCATCAGTGAACAGAGTCGGGAATGGATCATTTACGCAAGCATCATTCAACTTTTTGAGATCCACACATATCCTTATTTCATCCTTCTACTTTTTCTCATGTACCATCATTGGGCTTACCCAGTCAGATTCTTCCACAGGCTTAATGATGTCTACCGTGAGCATCTTGTCTAGCTCTAAGCGGACCTTCTCCTTATATTTTGGATTGAGATGGTAAGGTCTTTTCTTAAACGACTTCACGTCAGGCTTTAATGTAATATTCATCATTCCTAGGTCTTAGGTTATCCCCTTCAGATCCGTGAACTTGGTAGGGAATAAATCCTAGTATTCACGTAGCAATTCAGTGACCTTATCCACCGTCGCATCATCCCAGTAATCTCCAATCTTCGCGAATTTGGCTTCTGCCTCCGTACCAATGTTTACCTGTTTCGTTTTCAAGGGTACGGTTATATTAGGGTTCTCAATCTGCGGTCCTTCAACCTCGTAGTGACCCTCTTTTTCCGGAATGTTAATCTTTTCCAGATCCTCATCTTCTTCTTCAGCAGTCATGTTATAGAATTCCAGCATGTGATTTAGCTATGTAGCCCACTCATGTTGACTTAGGTCTAAAGGATCCTATAGTATCCAAAAGATAGTGGCTTTCACTTCTTGTAGCACCTCATCAATGCAGTCAAACCCATCTTCAAAACTGAATGTCATGAAAAAGGCCTCACATAAAATATCCCATTCACCTATACGATTGCAGAGCTTTGTTTCTACGTACCAATTCCTCGGGAAAACATCCAGGTTGTAACAGAACAAGTGCACCCATTCGAGTTGTTTCATTTCTCCATAACCCTAGGCCCATTTGGCCAAATGCACGTGCAGATCATCCTACCCATCATAGTTGTCTGTCATTCGCATCTTAAGCTTCCCGAATTGTGTTCTCATCATCCTCCTACATTCACACCAATCATCAAAGATTCCTTTATGCGTACCCCACCATCTTTGTGGGTGTAGCGCGTAGTGCCCAGTCCAATGCCTAGAAGCACTACCTTTTTAGTACCTCCCTTTCAAATACATCCAAAAAGACATCTACCTCATTCAAGCCATCATAAGTAGGAAAATTTCGTACCTATTAGGACACAGATCATAGCGATTGGGTCATCATGTTGCAGTTTAGCGTAGTCACTTCATGTAGCTTATTCTACCATCGTTCTAACTCTTCATCAGAGTCTAAAGTGCAGGAACTCTCACGATCCCATGTAATTCATCCATCCATAGTGATATTCACCCAATCTTGGTCACACGTTGTTATCTTATAAATATAGTCCAAATCGTGGACTGGTTCCATATAGCGCTATCCTTTAGCGGGAACTAGAGGTACTATTAAGTGTAGTGATTTCTTCTCAAATATCATCTTCCGCTTCTTTAGGTTGATAACCTTGTTCATATCAGTAGCCTAGTCGACTCCCAAGAGCACAGTATAGGGATTGTTGTCATCCACTATCTCTATTACTTCAAAATCAGCCAGCATGCTTGTATCTTCAATATCCATTGTCACCCCCCACAGCTGCCCCATGGGGATGATCTTCTATTGATCTGCCATCCTTAGCTAAATTAGAGACCATTACAGTGCGAGTCTCCCCATTCATTCCCAAGTCTGCTTTGGTAGACGTTTGCATCTAACCCTATGTCCAAAATAACCTGATCCATTACTCTCCTATCTGTGCTGTCAGTCTCATCTCCCATCTCGTTCTTGTTTTATGCTTGCCAATCTTTCATACTATGTGTGGCTCACATAAAGTGGGTCCATTTCATCTATTGATGAGCTCTTGTAACCCCTTCATAGCCTTACTATCATCCAGTAACTTCATGCAAGTCTCCAAGAAGGTTGTGAGCATAGAAGGGTCCATCTCCTAATCAGGCTTATCCTTGCTTCTAGAGGTGGAGGCCTCAATGAAGCTCTTCTCAGCTTCCATGAAGGTTTCACGTGGGTGCTCCAAATCGAATTCAACCTCCTTCACTGAAGCTTTGTGAACCCATGTACTGTTTTCTGGATGTTTCCCCTTATCATCTCCTATCGCGATTCCACTTATGAGCACTATATTTACATTTGGGTCCTCTTCGCGCAACTAAGACCTCATCATCTACAAGTTCTAAGTCAACAGAGGTGGTAGCGCCCCTTTGTCACGTATCCTTATTATCAATGTAGGACAATATTCCATTTCATGATCAAACAATGTGCAATACTTGCATGACAGATGTGTCAGGTTAGTACAATCACAGACATAGTGTCATGGTCCTCCGCAATGTAGCAGATCAACTATCCCTAACCTCTACCAGGTCTTCCTCCACTTCGGCCTCATCTGCACCCTTGAAATCCTATCTATATGATCCCTGCACTCTGGTCAGGGGGCTGCATTTCTGCCTGAACCCTATAGGTGGGACCTCTATCCATCATCAATTCATAACTCCTTCAATTACGCTCATCATTCCCTACCAACCTACAAAAGTTGCAAAACAGTTGTTGCAGTGTCTGTACAAACTTCCACAACAAATAACACATGGCATGTTTTCTTGCTACCTGACATATAGTGCACCATAATGTAGGCACTGCGCTCGGTCCTGCTTGAGCTTTCAGCCTTAAAGGCATCGGTCCTCCTCCTGTAATGTAGTTCCAAAAGACCAAGCAATGGTCCTTGTCATGCCCGTGACTTTTTCATTTCAAGCGCCATACCTCTTCACGCACCTCTGGTCGAACCATTCTTTCGTGCTTTAGACTTTGCATCGTGCTTTAGACTTTGCATCTCAAGGCACAGAGTCTTCAATTGCACATGGATCTATTGAACCCCTAGATTTGGATCTTGCATCAGAGTTTCATGTAGTCTCATTGCAATCTCCAAGGTCTCCACTTGAGTTGTTATATTTTGTTGTGACAACACAACCCTTAAGTGTGGTAGTAGAAAAGCCAAAAACCACTCGCGATGTTGTCCGTCTGTCAAATTCATGTTGGCTTCGCAGATTTTATACTTCAACCTCTGATCTAGTTCCCAAGGCATCTCATTTAGTTGCATCGTGATTTATTTGAATCCCACAATCAATTGTGCCTCAGATTTAGGCCTATTGAATTATCTATTCAGTTTTGTTTGGATGTCTACTACTCTAGCATTTGGGTTATCATAAGAGTACTTGATATACTAGGTTAGTATGCGATCTTGCAGAGCACTAGCCAATGTCGCCTTCTCTACATGATCTTCTGTAACACCCTGAGCTTCCCATACATCTTTCACAACAAACTAGAATTGGTTCGAGTCATCATTTCGTAAGCCTTTGAATAAAGGTAGCTTCACTGAATTTTCCATACTGAACTATGGTGGGAGTGGAGGTGGTATGGGTGAAGTTGCAGGTGATGGTAGTGAAGTTGGAGGTGGTGTGGGCAGAGGTGGTATTCATAGGAATCCTTGTCTTATTAACTAAATAGCACTTCATGGAGAAACCTTCGCTATCCCTTCCTCATCACCTCGTGGAGATGAAATCAATGGACTATACTCCAAACCATTTTTTCCTTCGTTCCTATAATTTTTTCTAATTAGTGGAGTTCTGAACATTAAGGTAGCTGCATAACCCATTTTTCACACAATAGCATTTTGATCTAGGTATTCAAAGATTTCATGTACTTACCTCACTGTCCTTTGGAAAAGCATCGCTCTGCCTCGCTATAGCTAACTGAGGTGTCAACCACAAATTTAGTCACAAATCCCCCTATGACCCGATCAAGCCAATGATTGGCAGTGTGGGCGATATTGTCCTTAGATGCTTCCAAATTTTGTACTAGCTCTGGGGTCCAAACAATAGGACTATCGAGTTTCCACTTTCCCTCGCTATCTGCTAGCTTCATGATCCCCTTGTAGAACTCAATTGGTAAGGAGCAGAAAAATATCTTGTGGATCTTTGTATACAGGTATTTGTCAAACCACTATTCCTTTGTCAGACGCATGTTTCTATTCTCCTGTGCCACGAATTCGTGGATCTTCCTATCCAACCAGTCTCTAATCTCCTTCTTAGTTGGATTCGAGTGATACGACATCACACATCTCTTATACAGATTCCAGTCCCGACAACGAAACCATTTGTTGGCTTGAGGGGGCCTCACCTAGGTTCAATGTTAATTAGCCAAAAAAATCCCTACACTATTGGCCCTTTCGGCATCAGCCCACGGAGCATGGACCGAAGTCTCACCTGAATTGGTATGGGGGGATGCTAGAACCAAGTTTCCACACCCTGAGATGTTTGTGATGTCGTTTGATTCCCTCTATCCCTGCCTTCGCACAGGTCACTTTCCTCCAGCGTTTACAAGATGAGCCCTCTATTCCGTCCTTCAATACCCCCGCGAAAGGGTATGATATACCTTTGCGCAGCCCTAGCTCGCTGCTTAGGTACTTTCACGCTGCTATGGCAGTGTTTCATGCAGATTCCCTAATTAATTTAAGTGACTTTCTTATCTTATCAAACAATTATAGTTAACCCTGTGTAAATAGATAACTATAATTGTGTTCACTTATCTAATGTAATTACATTCATTCACGCGTCATATGAGCATAATAAAGGAAATTCATACATGACATATCAAGATGCATCAATAGAACAAAGGCACTGAAATTGTAGAATATTTGTCTTTATTGATATCTTCCAAGTGTTTACAGACCTTATCCACCCTACGCACACAGTTGCAGGGGTCCGCGCACTCAACTACAGACTTCTACCCTAGGCCTCTGCGGACTCAGCTGCAGAGCCTCTACCTATGGTACAACCCAAGACTTAGACTTCTTACTTCAAAGCTATGATTGTCTTACATTGTGTGTCTCCAAAACTACTTAGAGCTTAGCTCTTTTTGTACAATTCCATGGTCCGCGGAACATGGGTAGATCTCTTACAACCAACTTTAGTTTACAAAACCAAGGGCAGACTACCATGTATGACACATGACTCCTTCGTACTCTGCAACCACAAAATGCAGAGTCTTTACAATTTTATTACAAAATTTTACTCAAACATGGGCTTTTAGCCCCAAAACTAACCTTGGGGGATCCCACTCCCAACAACAAGCAAGGGGAATCTCATTAATCTAGAAATTCAATTGCGAAGGTAAGGGAAAATCATGAAAAAGCATAGATGCCTTATCCTACAATGCCAACCTAGCAACAACACCACAATGTTGAGGAATATAAATGCAATATTTACACCAAAATTTAATTTTTCAATCCGGGTAAGTAAACTTAGAGGCGTAACAAAATATATGCTAGTATACGACCTCAGGGATCATTTAAATAAAAACCAATCTCTTGCAAGAAACTTAAAAGGAGCATCATTCAAGAAAAATAAACAAGACACTTCAAAGAAAAGTAAACACACTCTGGAAATCTACTTCTGGCTCCTCTTCTAGGTTGAGTTGACTCCTGCAGTAAGCCTTCCTCAGTTTTCCATGGGACAAAGTAATGTAGGCCCCATTCAAAAGAAAGTGATTCAAGAAATAAAGAATGCAAAACCTCTTAAAAATTACTGCTATGTTGCAAGCATGAAACTAGAAGTCACACGACAACTTCATTCCAACTAGTCTAAGGCAATAATAATGCATTGCTTCTCTTAAAGACAATTCAGTACTTTAGTTGTAAGAGAAATATGCAATAAGAACCAATTCATAATTCATGTTATTTACCCTGATCTTATTAAATAGTTACTTATAATATATGAAACATTTAATTATAATGAAGAATTTTGTGAGCGTTTCGTCAGCAAGAATCACAATCTTTTCTTATGATGATCTAGGCATCTGCTTGCAAGAGTGCAAGAATAAATGTTTTTCTACAAAAGTGGAGGAATCTCTCTCATATAATATTCAAAGACAATCATGAATACATGTTAAATTAAGTTAACCAGAATTCTTTCTCAGCATTTCACCATTGCGTCCTGGAAATAGACTTTGTTATGTAGTAATGAGATCAGGGTAAATCTTTGTAATAATAAATAAGAGACGAAGTTAAAACATTCACCATTTAATTTAGTTCAACCTTTATGAAAATACATTCAAAATCATTAGTATTAAACTTAAATAACCAGAGCTACAAAACAAAGCTTGTGGAATGAAATTGAAAATCAAATGACTAAAAAAGAAAAGAAGCTATGGAATGAAATTGTGAAATTATCTAAGATCGCACTCAAACCATGCAACTAAAATGCAACAAAAGAAAGTTAAGAGGTTTGGGGCGACAGAGTGGCTAGTTGGCCCAACCATCTAGCTCATTACCCTTGCAGTGATTAAGTCACAATTTTTACAAAAGTATGGAGAAATAAAATTACTCAGAAGTGATTGCCAAATAAACTCATTTCAGAGTAGAAACCAAAATTCTGAATTTAATGCCATAGAAAATCATTTCAGAAGTCTTGTTACAAATTCATAAAACAATGCTATGCTGGTTCTAGTGGTCCCCTTGAGGGATCATCCCACTAGTGGGAAGCTCCACCCTTACTGCACAACAAGATTGATTCCCTCCTCCTGCAAACAAATATGATTTACATAATACAATCTGCCATATACAAAACTAGCCTTCACACCTACATGACTCCTTCCTTTTATAATGTTATTTCACGATAATTTTGTCTCTATTCCTTAGAAAACAACATGGGGGTTGAATCCCACCTATACTCATCAATAGAATATCAATGCATCCATTTACCCATTGAAGGAATGAATATTTGGCATGAATTTCCCAAATCTAGATGTTTTCTACAATTCTAGAAAAATTGGTTTTTTTAACAAAATGCCTCCAAAAAACTCTACCTATCTCCTTAACCATTACAAATTTTGAAAAACTGTTTGGAGGAAATATAGCTTGTTATATTTGAAACAATAAATTCTATCATAATTTTTTGGTTTAGATCCATTTCCTCGCAAATCGTGCCCAAAAATGACTGTTTGAAATCTGAGATGCTAAAATTCTAGAAAAATGTCTATTTTTAGAAAAATACCTCTAAGACTGTTATGTAACTTTTATACCATTACGAATTTTAGAAATTGGTTTTATGCTTTGTCAATTTGCTATACTGGGACCACAACCCATGTTCTAGAATTTCTCTATTCACCTTCACATGCACAGAAATTGAGGCAGAAGTTGGCATTTTGGGAATTGTTGCGAATTTAGGGCTGAGGCGTTAATTATTGCCTAAACATAAATCTGTATGACCTGGGTGTATCCTAGCTTATGTGGAAGTGTTCAAACACCATTTTTAACAAAAAATTCTTTCATATTTTCCTAGAAGTGTACCAATGTATGAAAGCCCCAAATTAATGCAGGCATGTTGGTGTAGGCATGTTGGTGCAGGCGGAGCTGGTGTAGGCACAACTGGTATAAGAATTGCTACTATAGGAATGTTAGCACCTGCCACAAAAGAGCCTGACATTAATGAAATTTTCACATTAAATTGACAAAACAATAAGAGTTCATAGATCAACAACTCTTAGCTCTAAATGCCTATAAATGATAACTTAATAATGCGTAAAACGAATAATAATGATTATAGACACTTAGTACAACAATAAAATTATTCAGGTAAATCATTAAAATTTGGACAAAATGGAGGCTTAACAAGGATAATGGAGCAAGTCAATCACCAAAGAAGCTATGTTATGTAGCTCCAAGAGGACCATGGCAACCTAGGCAACCTAGTATGATGCAAAAGCCTAATTCACAATTTCAAGGTTATGCATGCCCACCTCAAAGTAATTGGAATGCACCCTTTCCTTGGCAAAATTGACCATCTCAACCCCAAAACCAATCTTGGAAAAAAGGTTGGCAAGGAACTTATGGGAGCCATGCACAATATCCTCAATATTTTCCTCAATATCCTCCATACCCAACCCCATGTTATCCCTACCATTCACCTCCACCACAACCACAACCCCAACCACATCCATCTCAAATATATACTCCCACTCATCTACCTATAGCACCATTTCCAAACCCACATATTGAAATATCTCAGCCCACTTACAATGTTGGGGTACAACACTTCCAAACATCTCCTTTTGAGCTAAATGGTATTGCAAAAAAGAGATTCTCTTGATATCATTGAAGGACCACATCCAGAAGAAGAAGATTCAAATGAGAATATCAAAGGATCATGGGTTGCATTTGATGAAGAGCAGACAAAAAAAAATCAGAGATCAATGTTACCAAGAATAGTGTCCACTCGGATGCTGTTATTCCCACTAAGACTGGTAGCTATCTTAGAAACAAACAAGTAAAGTCTACTTTCATTTTCCTTTATGAAAATAGACAAGAGGGGAACCAAGGAGACCAACCTTAGTCTTGCGCTTGATTTCCTCTCCTTCTGATATATCTTCTCCTTCTTTTCTTCGTCTGCCCAGCTTCAAAGAGCACTGTGGAATCACAGCAATCGTACTACTATCGAAGAACAAAGATCTTATATCATAATACATTAGGACCATATGTGTGTAACCATACCAATGCATATATAACAGTAACAAGAATATGAGAAACTGAATAGCTTTTTACGATGAAAAGTAGCAAGAGGTTACAACCATATGTTCTGACCCAGCCATCATCCTCACAGCTAGAAGCCCTTCTCACTCAAGCAAAGCTTAAGATCACCCAACACTATGAATGTACACCAGAAAACAACAGCACTTCTCTATAAGATTCAAAATTCCAGCCTCTGAATCTCTTGATAGGGATCCTTATTTATATGATTACAGAGAGTGGTCACTTTCTGGATTCTTGATTAGTGTTCTCTCTTATAGTTCATTTTCCACTTGGAGAATGATGATCTCTTACTCATCCTTGGCCGAAAACAGAGAGGCAAGTGTCAGAGGGGAAGCTTCTGGAAGATTCCATGATCTTCCACCTCGCATTTTGTCCCTGCCATTTGTCCATTCTTGACCATCGCACCCTACAGAGGATCAATTCAGTAAGCATCACACCTTGTACACTAGGAAGGTGATATGCATCGCACCCTCTGCACTGGATTTTAAGTATGGTCCAGGTTTGACCATCTATGAGCAGTTTTTAGTGGAGAACTTCTGGGAGATGATGTAATCAGCTGACCTTATTCCTTTAGGCAGTGAAGCAACACTTTTAGGGACTTAGGTGCCCTCAGTTTATGGACATTTATGATTGGGGTTGAAGTCCCCAAAAATGTCTATAACAGTTTCCCCCTAAAGCATGAGGTCGTTAATCTTTCTGATATCAGGTGAAATGCTTTACTATGAGGATCCAAAGTTTTTTCGAGCTGGAAGGCGTCCTGTAATAAGATACAATACAATACATTATTTTGACAACATTTTTTCATGATCTAGCTGAGGTAGGCATTCCCATGCTTAGCTTTATAAATTCATTTTTATGTACATAGGACAGCCAATCGTCTATGTGGTAGACTGATGATATGGACTCATCATCCTTTGATTTGGATGATCATCTGTTCGGCAGTGATGTACATTTGATGTCTTTATATTCCTGAATATATCGTAGACCAGATGGATGAAACTAGTTCCGGGGTCTTCAAAACGCGTTCAATCTTCACTTGTAGTACAAGTCGATCCATGTGAAAAATGTTCTGGAGTCGAACATGGAAAGACATCGCCTAATTACCAGGCAATGATGTAAGCTGTTAACAGGCACGAGAGGAATCACCAATAATGACAATGACCCTCAAGGTACTATAGTACAATTCACGGGGTGTGAAAAAGGACTTGGCATCGAACACCACGTAAAATCTCTTGGTCAAAGGCCATTGATGTAAACCTGTCGCTGAAAGTGAGAAACTTGCCATTGAGGCATGCAAGCTTCAAAGTACTGAAAGGGTTGTTCCTAAGTCAACTTCTTGGATAATGAGCTGATGTCGAAAAGAAGCGACCCATTGTAGGAGGGCCTTAATGAATCCCACCTCAACAACATGGAACGAAGCAAATGATTTTGGAGGTGAAAACAATCTGACGATACAGGATTCAGGGTGGCAGTCATGAAAGAATGGAGCATGAATGTATTGCAGTGGGTGAGACACAGGCGAATTGTCTGAATGACTTCTCTTGAAGATATCGGCAACACTGAAGATGGATTGGTAGTGTTAACCCCAAAGATGGATGGTGTGATGGACCAATGGTGATGACCAGTGAATGGAACAACCTAACCTGGCATGGATGCGAAAGGAAAGTGTCATGTTCAAGAGCGACTTGCTACTAATAAATATTTTTCAAGTTTTCTTCCCAATTTTCCCCAGTCATTGCTGACCAGTACGCCTTTATTTTTTTCAAGCTTGAGGAGGATAACATATGCTTGTTCTATAATCCGCCCTTCGGGAGAACCTCTCGCTATACTTTAAAGAGCCTGGCGACAGTGAAACTCGTTCTCGTCCATTTGGACGAGCTTGTCGCTATTCGGTTTTAACGAGTTTAACGACAACGATAACTCGGTCCTTTTCAATTTTAGAGAGTCTGAAAGGAACAGAAAGGAGACTCCAATGATTCTTTTTTGTCATATAATCCCTGAAGTCCGAAAAAGTGTAAAATAATACAAAAGGGATGAATTTTCAATAGTTTTAACGAGCCGAACAAGACAAGCGCTTGATATTTTTGTGTAATAATCCCTCAGGTCCAAAAAGATTAAAATCTAGAGGAGGGATAACACTTCCGATGACTTTAACGAGCTGGAGAGGCCAATTGCTCGACAATATTTTCATATTTTACGAGTCAGTTGAAAAGAGCTTAAAGGAGACCCGTTTTCGAGGAACAAGTGATGGTTTCGGGTAGTAGTTGATTCCAGGTAAGATTTGGAATTTTCCAATCATGGTAGTGTCACAAGGATGGCTAATAGAATCACTCTTCGCAGATGTTCCTCAAATGGGTAAACAATCATATGGTGGTGAATGGTTGGCTAAAAACAGAGTGGAGGTGATGATGAGAACACGACCAAGGCTCAAAAGCTGGTGATAAGGCATTCACAATGGTTATTTACCGGTTCATTTTTTAATGAGCTTAAACGTTGGGGGAAACATTTGCTCATGACTTATGTTTATTTTTTAATGAGCTTGAACCCTGCGGTAACATTGCTCGCCAGTCGTATAATAAGGATGTCTCATTCAAGATGTTATTTGAAGGGGCTTACATCTTTAAAGCTTTGCCCCGAATCCTTTCTTTATGCAAGCTAGGAAACGACTAACCTTACGGGTTTAAAGGGTTAGAGGTCATACAAATTTAAAAAAATAAATAGCCGCTCTTCGCTTGGATGCGGAAAGGTTTGCATGCCCCCAGGTATAGCGAAAAATTTCCAAGTTACCATGAAGGTTCCATCCGCGTAGGAGATAAAATGCTTCCTTGGCGATGTCTATTGAAACAGACAAAGGTGAGTGGTGCATATGCATTCCACACACATAACTTTAACGAAGGTATCTTATTCCAGCCTAATCCCATTTTCTTGTAAGGATGGGTTCGTCAGACTAGTCATATATCCTCTTTGGAAACCTACTCTATACCCAAGGTTTTCCTGGTGAAACAAACCAGGGTGCATGCCCCTTGGGTTTCAGTCACATCCTCCTGAATCACTCGCGCTCATCAGGTGGATGGACTGGAGATCGATGAGACATTCCTTGCATGAAAAGAACATTTAGGGATGGCATTTGACTATTTGCAATGTGTGAACTGGGGAACAACATTTGGTCTACAAGCTTGACCATTATGCCTTCATGCGAAAACACATTACTCTAAAGAGTGAGGAGACAATGGCTCCCATGCAATAAACTTAGTCGCATCCAAGGAGTAGATTATAATCCAAAGGTCCTTGAACTACCATCACATTCATGTGAATGGTTTTCCTTCTCAAAGTAATGGGCACATTTGGAAGGATCCCTAAAGGTCGACTGGTTCCTTTGTCGAAGCATGTCAGATTTCTCATTTCAAGAAAAAGCGATGGCGAACCAAGCGCTTTCCAAGTAGTTGAGGAAAGGATACTCATAGAAGCCCCTTCATTGATGATGGTACCAGCCATGACCACTCTGTAAGTTTGTACAATGATTCTGAATGGTACACTAGCTGGTAAGCAGGGTCTGCCTAGTAGATTCCAGTCGAAGGAAATGACTAGGTTGCTTGGTGGTGGGACCGAATAGACGATCGGATATGACTCTGATGAACTTCCTTCCTGCAATAAAGGAACGGGAGCACTACCCCCAAGTTCATCGGAGTGTGTTTTGATGAAAAGAATTTGAACGGTGTCGTTCTCTTTCTCTTCAGTGACGGTATCATTCGAAGATGAACACTCTGAAGGCAAGACCGGGTCAATTGTCGTCTCAACCTTTTGACTTTCATTTGGTATGGATTTAGAGGGTTCATTTTCAATGATAGATTCTTCGGCCGATCACAATGACGGGCCAGCCGGATTTTCAACTGGTGGAGGACTTGGCAATAGTTTTTTATACCCAGGAGGAAGATGTAGCGGTGAAACCAGACGGTCATCCAAAACTCTTTTAGCCTCATCAAGGAAGGGACAAAGGTGGATGGCATGATTGCCTTCACACAACTTACAAGGAAACCTAGGATTCCTTTTCTGTCCATGTGCTTCACTTTCATTGGTTGATGGTGTGCATACAACATGATTTTCAGAGGTTGATGCAACCGGATTGTGCAAACGGGGAGACCAGCACCTTAAGATCTGAGGGATGCATGGAAAATCTCGGTGATAATGGTCTCCATTACAAATGACACAAGGAGATTTAGGTTTTGACAGTGCGGTGTGAGGATTTTTGCTAGACGATGCTTGGTTGCCTCCTTTCGATTTTGGTTCCTTTTTCTTCTTTTCCTTTTTCTCTTTCTACTTCTTCTTCTTCTCAGTCACTTGATTTTTACCTTTATCAGCTTTATCAAGTGAAGAGGAAGGAGGAGAAGGAGAATCGGACGAAGTAGAAGGTCGGGAGGCAACTCTAGTGTCATCTAGTTGCTGACTTGACTATTCAGGAATTACGGGATTCTGAACGATAGAGGTAGAGAAGAGCCAGACAGGCAAACCAATTGTCAACCCTGGAAGTGACAAAGTGGCCATATGGGGTGCACCAACATCTCCCAAGAGGAGAAGGGACTAGGATTTCCTCCAAGGGGAAATCCTTGGTTGGTAGACTCCATTTTCTCAACCTAAAGACCAACGAGGGAATTTGTGATGTTATTCCGATTAAAATAAATTTTAGATGATTTGACACAACTTGTTTTTTAAATTTTAAAGAGTCAAGAAAAAACAAAATATGACTCTAGTCGCCTTCGATTTTTATTGAGCCTGAAGTGATAAGTGCTCAAAGGACCTTTTCCTTTTAGGAGTCTGAAAATGAGCAAAATGGACTTCTCCGGAGATCTAGGTAGAGAGGATTACCAAACCAATCACAAAACTGCATAATACTTTTGACGATATGGCAGTCAATCTTCCCGAATGTTGTGTTTAGTGCATTGCGATCGATAGGGCGGCAGACACAGCTTCCTAAGTATAAAGGATGCAGCATATTCTGGTCTCCCAAAATATACTCTACGGTACATGGGAGCACAAGTCCGTACTGGCACTTGCCATCTCGGAGTCGAGGAATCACCCAACCAACAATGAAAACAATAGTTACCAAGTTTTACGATGCCAGAATACGTCTCCAGCCTAGACCTCTAGATGTTGTGCGTTAGGTTCCAAAGCGTTGTTAGATTCATTAAATTTATTTTAAATTGATCTTGCTTAAAAATTTTCCTTTCAGGTTCACCACATGATGTGTATATAATTCCTAAAATGTAGTCTAAGATGATAAACAAACGTTTAATCTTCTTTCGGCAATGAAAATCCTAGCTACTAAGGAAAGAAAGTTAAGAATCTCTCTGCAAAGAGTACAGAGCAAACACTAAATGCACTGTCCTAAATCAAACCAAGTAGTCAAAATACAAATGCACATGCATGTATTTGTTTTCAGCCTTCTTAATGTATGAATGATGATAAGAAAGCTATGTGCAAATCTAAATTATTTTCAAAGCGACAGTACTCAACAAATTTCTTTTCAAAATGAAGTGAAGGAAAGAGAGACACTTTGCGATTTCGAAATGAAAATTTCTTTTCGACACTTTAAAAACTATAAATTCAAATCATATGCAATAGTAACTGTATAATCGACTATCATAAACAATGGGATTGTCTTCTAAAACTGAAAATGACAGCTACGACCCTTTGAGATCAAGAAACGACAGTTCAACTATGCTACTTTTTTGCAAAAAAGAACTGAAAATGATGCACAATACATAAAAAAAACTTACAGTTCTTTGCACTAAGGAGGCGGAATAATGCAAGAAAAGGGGGTTTTCACAGATATATATTGACTACAAACAACAAAACTCCTGAATAGGACTGAAAACAGTGAGAAAAAAACCACAGTCTGAAGGTAAAGTTAACCTTCCCTGACCATCGCACCTGTCACACTGTGAATTCAGTATGCAGCGCACCTACTGCACTCGGGAAGTGCGATGCATATAGTCTGCCTTGAAGGTAGGGTTCGATGGTACCAGTGCAAGACTTTAAACAAGTTTTCACTCATAGTTTTCAATTCAGTTCAGGGATTTAGGCCGAGTAAGTAATGTTCAGTATATGTAAAACACAGGGGTGATCTAAAGAGGTTACTAGAGCCACCCCTTAGGGAAATTAGACTGTTTGCATATCGATGTTTAATTCATAAACAAAACCCGGAGATAGACTGAAGCATCATTGATCTACTTTGCATTTTTATAACAATTGCGGTTCGAAGGCTAGCTGGCTTGGCTTCAGGGTCGGTCTGTAAGTTTATAAAATAAACAAAGATAGATAGGCTAACAAACAATCTAGTTGCTCCCCGTGGAGTCGCCATTTTGTTACCAGGAATAGTGTCCACTCGAATGTTTCTATTCCCACTAAGACTGGTAGCTATCTTAGAAACAAACAAGTAAATTCTACTTTCATTTTCCTTTATGAAAATAGACAAGAGGGGAACCAAGGAGACCAACCTTAGTCTTGCGGTTGATTTCCCCTCCTTCTTGATAGAGCTTCTTCGCTTCTGCTTTGTCTACCCATCTTCAAAGAGCACTTGTGGAATCATAACAACATACTACTATCCAAGAAAAAAGATCTATATTCATAAATAACACAGGACCAGATGTGTGTTAACCATACAAATGCATATATAAACAAGTACATAAGAATATGGAGGAAAACTTGAATAACTTTATTAAGATGAAAAGTAGCAAGAGGATTACAACCATATGTTCTGACCCAGCATCATCCTCCAGCTAGAAAGCCCTTCTTCACCTCAAGCAAAGCTTAGATCACTCAAAACTATGAATGTACACCAAAAAACCAACAACACTTCTCTATAAGATACACAATTCCAACCTCTCGGATCTTTGTGATGAGGGATCCATATATAGATGATTACAGAGAGGTGAGTCATCTTCTGGGATCTTGATTAGTGTCCTCTCTTTGATAGTTCCTGCTTCCACTTGGAGAATGATGATCTCTTACTCATCCCTGGTCAAAAACAGAGAGGCAAGTGTCAGAGGGCAAGCTTCTGAAAGATTCCAAGATCTTCCACCTCGCATTTTGTCCCTACCATTTGTCCATTCCCGACCATCGCACCCTACAGAGGAGCAATTCAGTATGCATCGCACCTTGGACACTGGGAAGGTGATATGCATCACACCCTCTACACTGGGTTTTCAGTATGGTCCAGTTTTGACCATTTATGAGCAGTTTTTAGTGGAGAACTTCTGGGAGATGATGTAATCAGCTGACCTTGTTCCTTGAAGCAGTGAAGCAACAGTTTTAGGGACTTAGGAGCCCTCAGTTTATGGAAATTTATGATTGGGGTTGAAGTGCCCAAAAATGTCTATAACAATCAAGAAATCTCCCTCATGGTTACCATCAAATCGTCCATGTATTCAAGAGAACAATTAGCAAAAGAGTAAGATTTGAAGGTCATGGTAGAAGAAGACATGACAAATGATCTAGATAAGAAAGAAAACCAAGGACATCAAAGTTATATTGAGGTTTGGTTCCAGAAAATCATCAAGATGGAGCATCACTCTCTTCTTAAACTATGTTTAATCCTTTCAAAGTCAAATCATTTGATCTCTAAAATTCAAGTACATGTCAAATCATATATTGCAAGCCTACACATCAATTTGTTTGTCATCTTGATGTGCACATAGCTCCATTGAAAGTATTCTTATACTTGAAAGTGATTTTGTTTTTCAAGAAGATTAGGGTAGGAAAAAAAATGAAAAATAAGAGAAAATTGTAAAATCTCAGGTGAAAACCTCCTTGAGGCACCTAGGCAGACCTACTAGTAGAAAACCTCCTTGAGGCGCCTAGTAGGCCTAAAAGAAAAGAAAAAGAATGAAAAATAAAAAAAAAAATCATTGCTCCATGTATGTCTCTGATGAATGCATGTACTCTCCAACATCTACAAGCATAAAAAACAAGTTGGTACCAAAAAATAAAAAATTAGGTCAAACATAGTCAAAAGTAGTCAAATTTTGAATTTCTCCTCCTTTGCTCAAATGCTCCAACAGGACCAAGGTCATGCCAACCCATCACCCTTATCTATTTCCACCATCTACTCATCATTCCCAAGCTTCTAGTACTCATTTTCCTTGTTGTCCTGAATTAGTACAAGATCTCTACAGGAAACAAAAAGACATAGCGCATAAAACTATTTTTTCCATATCTTGAAAAAAAGAAGTAAAAAAAATACCTTTGGGTGAAAACCTCTTTTGAGATGCTCAGAGAAGGAAACCAGGATGAAAACCTCCTTTGAGACAACCTGATTGTCTTTCAAAAAAAAAAGAGAGAGAAAAAAACACAAAAATTTAGTAGGGACCTCAAACCTGCCCACTCATAACAATTCTAGTTTTTGCAGGTTTTCAAGAAGATAATAAACATATAGATAAAAGGGAATAAAGCCATACATAGCCCCATGCCTTTCTTCATCCATAATACCCATGTTCCTTCATCCATAGTCATCTCCAGTAACAGAAAAATTCTAATTTCAGGCAAGTCTGTCCTTTCTACAGGATTTCTTGTAATTACTATAGGAGTTTCCTGTAGTACTTCAGGAAGTCCTGAAAATTTAGAGGAAAGGAAGTTTGGTGGAAAAGTTATGATGCAAACCTATTTTTGGATAGGAAATAAGGACAATGACTTCACCACATCCTAGCCAATGCTCATCATGACCATGTCACTCTATGGCCACACTTTCCACTCATTCCAATACCTTTTTACCATCCAATAGAGAAAGGAAAAAAAAAATCCAAAAAAAGGGTAGCTACAAGACTTCCTATAGTAGTACTATAGAAAACCCTGTAGTAGCCAATTTTGAAGTAATAGTAGGCTCCAAGCCTAACCTTTAGCACCATGATTGAAAGAGGAGAAGCATAACTATAGGCACAATGAAACTCCTCCAGAACTTAGCAGCAACAGAGGAAGCCAACACCTGCACATCAACAAGAAGACAACCCATCAACAAAATAAGATCAATAAAAAAGAAAAAGGAAGACAAGAATATGTATCTGAGTCATGAGAAGCACAACAACATCAACTCAGCAGCAACATGCATGTCTCTCCATCAACCATCAATTAGGTACATGTATGCATTATTATTGACATCTTCTCTTGAGCATATTATAGTTAGAAATTTGTTGTCAATGTGTGAGAGATAAGGTTTTATAAGGGTGGGTTATCAGTCTCAACTGCGTTCAACTAGTTAATTGCAGCTCACTCCTTCACTCATGCAATCTTGAAAAGTCAATTTATGAAGGGTGATGATTTCAAGGAATGAGGACAATAGTTTAAAGAAGAAACTTTTGCAAAGGCCAAGTCACGACAACACTCCAAGCCCTGCACCCACTTCATGTTCACTATCTATCAATCATTCATCCATCCCATTTCATAATTTCAAGAACAAACCCTACACTCTATGTCACCCTGAAAAGTTCTTGAAAAAATAAAACAAAGAATCCTCCCCATTTTCACAAACCTACATCATTTCTCACCACTCCGATAAAGTTAGAAGACTCTGAAGGAAGAAGGAATGACTACTACAAGAAGGTAGAATGCTTCTACAAGAAGGAAGAAAGGAACAAATTGTGCAAAAAACCAAAAAAAATGCAGTGCCTAAGAGAGGCCTAATCCAAACAAAAAACTCAAAGGCCATTAGGAAATCATCTAGGACACAAAAGAAAGAAGAAGGCAAGCTAATGGTCCCAAGAAATAATGATTTTTATTTGCACAAATATGTTTATGGGTTTGTCCTTGTAGAACTTACAACTAAGATTCCTAATGCATAAGAGAGAGCCCACCAGGGCCATGAATGAGGCACAGTGAGGTCACTAAGTTGCTCACAGGATGAATAACACTTTCAACAAGGGGTATGATGGGCCTCTTAATTAGACATAAATTAAGACCCATGCCTCTGAATTAAACATAAAGTAAGGCTCATCTGACTATCCTTCAGCACTTTGAACCTCTCTTTTTGTATTAGATAATGCATTTTTAACTTTAATATATTCATTAGGAAGGTTTATGAATAATTGCATATTTGTGCCTAATATTTTTATTTTTGTGGAATACTATGAGAATATTGGGAGGATTATGAAGATTTGGAGGAGGGGATAATTTAGTGACTTTCTCCCTACTATAGGAGGATCAATATTAAATAATAAATCAGCAATATAATATGGAATTATCACACAGATTGTGGAACTCCAATGATTGAGAAAATCAAGGAAAGTGTTCCTTGCCATTTAATGCAGATTCCTAGTATTGGGAACGAGATCCACTAATGAAGGGATTTTGGTGGAGAAAGCTTCCTCCTTTCATGGGGAATGATTCCTAATCATTTTTTACAAGTAACAAGTTGAATTTTCCTCTAGGTAGAGATTTTGATTAGTCTTCTTGTGGAGAGAACTCGTATTTTTGTAGCTCCATTGTATTTTCTTGTAGGGATGTTATTGTATTGATGAAAATAATGAAGATTGGTGTCATGTTCAACTTCTAAATCTTATTCTCCTCTATAGGTCTCTGAGTTTCCCTAGCATTGGCCATCCTAGGAGCATTAGAGCCATTTTGTATCATTTTATTTTCTTCTTGTCACTTATTCACATGCATCTCTTGTTTTTGTTTCTTTCTGACGCAGTGCGGAAGAGGGACTCAAGAAAACCCCAATAATCACCCCACGAATCCCCTTTAAGCTATAACCTGACTATTCTTATTTTAGACTGAAATGCACTAAAAAATAAGCTGAAAAAAAAGGGGTTTACCTTTTTATATTGGCGTGCTTATCGTATGCTAAAATTCAACGCACCGTTGCTTTGGAATCGTCGATCTGCATTGGTGAGATCCGACGGTCATCAGAGATTTTGGATAGAACAATAGATCAGGGGTTAGCCGCTCAATAAAGTAGTTTTATTCCCCTTTGCCTTTGCTATGTGATAATGTTTCAATGGAATTGGGTGCCGACTATTCAAAACAACTTACAACGTTTAGCGCACCCAAAATATTGTCCATTGTAGTGAGACCGCTTGGTGATCCAACAGTCGCAGTTAATCGTAATCCAACGGTTGTGATTGAATCACACAATCACAATCACAATGTTCCCTTGGCCAGACTCCTTATGCTTTAATGTGGCAAAGTGATAACCCTTCGCAGACCCGATAGATTATCAACCCTTCTCTATAACTTTTTGAATCCAATTGTATCGCAAAATCAGAATTCGGCGATTCAACAAGTCGATTCCTCTCCATTGAAGCAATGTGATTTGGGTTCCATGGACCCGATAACCTTAAAAGCCTCTGTCCATAATATTTCAAGTCCAGATTCCCAAATCTGAATGTGTTTTGCAACAATTCTTAGATTACACTTTTAACTCAATATTATCTATTGGAAAGCATCGAAACGGACAATCATTGATTCTCTCCTGAACACAAACAAAGCCTATGAAATCATAATACGATTTCCGCAAGTTTGTGTTGTGGCCAATAACAATGACCCTTCTTATTTAGTTTTTTTACTGATACTAAATAAGTGGGGACCCTTATTCAAAAAAAAAATAGCACTTGTATTCCCTTTTTATTAAAACTTACTATCCAAAACTTAGGAGAATACCCAAAAAATATAAAAAAAACTTAAGTTTTATGATAAATTCGAATAAACCCACTTTCTCAATAAAGAGCGTCACATCGCAAAAAAGGTAATGGATGCTTTCCTACAAGCAGAATCCTAAGATTGTGAAATCATGATGTGAAATCACGCACTAAAAGATACTCATCGCATCGCATGCCTCAAATATCACTTAAGGTGAAATGCCTCAAACCGCTGATATGCGATAGCGATTCTGGCAAATTGCTTTTCGTAGAAAACACATTAATGGATGATTGCCACACGCAACGAAGTAGTGATATTGTGAAGCAAATTGCAAGATTGCCTTATCAGAGATCTACAAGGATCTTTTTTTGAAAAAGATTTTTCCATAAACCGATGCCCAATTATGCGCGCTAATGTTAATTAATGAGTTAGTTGGCAATCAGTAATGAAGTATGGTTTTGATCTGATCAAAGAGCGATTTCACATAGGGTGATATATTTGATATGTTTTTAGCATTTAAAGCTTTCCCATCACCTTTTCCTTATCATTACTCTTGCCTCATCTGTAAACTACAGGAGCGAAGAGTAGAGAAGTATACATAGCAGTGTTCAAGATGTCACGAGAAAGAAAGGTAAAGCTCTGAGTTTTGAAGATAAAGAACTGACGCCCTTGTACATGGACACTACCTACAACAGAGATGTCGGTGTCACTACTTGAGAAAGCATGCATAGCCTACTCGAGGAAGAAAATCCCAGAGTAAAGGAGGTTACAGTGATTGCAGATTCACACGGGTCGTCCGAGGCATCTATTACAGAACTAGCATGTTCGTTCTTGCACCGGATAGCTACAAGGCCCAAAATTCTTCAAAAAATGGACATGGTTAAATGGGTACTAGATAATGCTGATATCACAAAAAGAGAATTTAAAGCTTAGAACCAAGAACTCACGGAATCATTATTTTCACAAAATTTAAACTTTATATCCTCTAACAAAAAACACGCAAGAGGCGAAAATCACACCAAGGAAGCCTATATCAAGAAACGAAGGCAGTTTCCAATGTGCGATTAGCGCCTAGCACTAATCGTGCATAGCTAGGCAAAACCCCTCGAAAAGGAAAGCCTCTAATCACTCAGTCGCCTGTAAGCCTAGAAATTGTAGGAAAAAACACTAAAGGCAAAAAGCAAAACTTGAACTCTAAAACAGTGGTATTTATTAGGGATATTCTCAAGTGATATGTAAATATCTACCAAATGTACAACATCAACAAACAAGTTGGAGATAGAAAGCTCAAGAGAGAGCAGAGTCCATCAAAAGGTTAACCAAGTTGAATTGGGATTCTTACTGGACATACTTGGTAAAACCACATAGCCAGTGCAGGACTCTCATATGTATCATTAACTCTGCTGAGAAGATGGTGCCAGCACTTGCTGATTCCGTTTTCGCAGGACAGCTAAAATCAAAAGTCGACCAGCCAACTCTCCTCAAGCAAATGTTGAACGCTTGCAACTATAAGGAACAGATACATAGATAGTTAGTTTCCAGTTTTAGTTTTAGATTTAGTTTTAGTTTTAATTTTTCTTTATTTTTTCCTGAAATGAGGATGGTGATTTAGACCGCATCCTACACTTTTGTAATAAATTATTTTTAGATTTAGCTAGTAGTATTTAAACCCTTCTCATGCATTTAGACAAGGGTCTTGAAATTTGTCAAAAACTTGTCCTCAGAACATGCACTTTTGCACCCTCTGAGGAGGTTTTGATGAATGAATGGAACAGGATTTATAGATATCTGCGTTTAATATCTACTACTGATGTTGCACTTTTGTACTCTTAGTGGATGTTGGATTAAGAAGAGATAGATCTTTATTGTTGAAGCTCATGAGTAGAACTAGTTATAAATGGTACTTTTATCTCTTAACTTTTTCTGCTTATGTGTTAAGGTGATATTCATGTTTAGTTATTTATATATGAATGCTTGAATGCTTGAGTTGTCATTTGGCACTTTTGTACAGTGATAGCTATTTATTTATGCTTAATATATGAGTAGATTATTATGCAATATGTTTTCCATAATTGTTTCATCTAACTTTTTATATGAAATGGTTTATCTTTATTGAATTCTTTTCTCATAGCAATTGAATGATCTTGATTACCAATTACCATTTTAAATCATTTTAGATTGCATAATTGAAAGATTAAATCCTGGGTTATTTTTAGAATTAGATATTTCTGTTCATTAAATTACAATTACATTAGATTTAGAATAAGAGTATTTTACTTAGAAATTATTAGAAAGGAAATATCAATTCTCAACACACACGCACACATAAATTGGGAAACTGGTCCCATATCCCCAGTCAGACGCACTATACCAAATGGAAAAGGAGCTGCTAACCAAGGTCTGGGCCGGGTGGGTATCCCCCTTGTTGTAAACCCAATTTTCGGGGCTTCAACATATTTGACGCTAGAAGGAGGGCCCCGAACTGTGAATGGCAAGTAAATCTAAATCTAAATACCATTCTGAGAGTAAATCACCCTCACCATCTCCCCTGACTTCTCCATCGCATTTAGAATCTTTAAATCTTGAGCAAGAAGTCGATAAAACAACAACCACTGCCATAAACCCTGACATTTCAGAGAAATCTACTACTGAACCTCCTAAAGTTGAATCTTTGATCCATAAACTTCAACAATTTTCTATATCACCCCAAAGATCTGAAAAATCTCAAGGTAGTGTGACTTTGCAATATAACCCTGCTCACCCTCTTACAAGATTGAAGAGCAAAAAGTTTAGTATTGAACCAATTGAGTTACCTCTACCTTCAAGGAAGAGAGCAAGGAAATCACCTAAAGGGTCTGATAGCGAGACTATTTTGTCATCATCATCCATCTCAACCTCTCCACCGCGAACTCAACCATCCACCCCTCCACTTCAGATTATTTTCCATCAGTCCACTGGGACTTCCACATCCCCATCTCAATCATCTGGAACTGTAATATCCTCATCTTCCCAATCTCAGGGATCATCTTCTGCGCTTTCCTCTATTAGTAGTTCAACGATGGCCCAATCTCCATGGAATAACCCAAGGGCTATCTTAATGTCTGCTCCCTTGAGTCAAATACCAACCCATCCTGAAAATTTGTTGCCTAAGTTCAATCTTGAAATAGGCATGCTAGCAAAAGAACATATAAATAACTTTATGTTATCTATAAATCTCAATGGGGTTACTAATGAAGACGTTGTTGTTCGGCTCTTTTCTTACACTTTGCAAGGAGTAGCCAGATCATGTTATTTTTCATTACCATCCAGATCTATCACTAGTTTGGATATTTTCCAAGAACAATTCCTGACTAAGTTCGGTGATGACAGGTCTACGGCGACACTGATTAATGACCTGTCTAACCTTAGGGATGAGTCAAAAGAACCTATCAAAGATTTTAACTCATGTTTCAATAAACTATTGAACAAAATTCCTACCGCTTCCAAGCCTAGCGAAGAAGTTCAAAGTGAATGGTACATATTGGCTCTACCATCAAACATAGCAATATTCATTGATAGGGCTAACAAAACAACTCTAGCTGACAATATGAAGGAAGCAATAGTGGTAGAGAAACGTATCATAGCCTTAGAAAAGAAAAATGCCATTGGTGAACAAAAATCTAAGAAGGTTACTTTTAAGGAAGATCCAAAGAAAAAGTCAAAAGACCCATTCGATTTAGAAGGATTGCAAAAAGTTTTGAAAACCATGTCTAACGAAATGGTTGATATAAAAAAACAAGTAGCAGAAACTTCTTCTAAAAAACCATACAAGCCTTATAGAAGAAATCCTTCGACTGATTCAAAGCCTCCCAATGCTATTGCAAATGTTGAATCAGAAGAAGAAGAGGAGGAAATTTCCAATGAAGAGCCTACTCGTGAAGAAGAAGTGCTAGAAGTACAGGGTATGTGGGATTTCATCCTCACAGATGAAGAGGATCAAGAGGCATCGTCGGTTAGTACTAGAAGTAGAAATCAACTCAATCCTCTTCAACCTATTTCTAAGCCAAAGAGCACAAGCTCAATGCCTAAGGACAAAGTCACAGCAAAGAAGACAACACCTAAAGCGACTCAAACAAGCCCAGTCCAAACAAATTCACCAACTCAATCTAAAACGTTGATTGTTTTTGATGAGATGGAGTATAATATTATAGAAGACATGAAGAAGACTAGGGCTAACATTACTTTCATGAGTTGAGCAAGTTAAAACATCAACAAAAGATTCTTTTGAAAGAATTACAAGCAGTACCAATTGCACCTCTGCCTGCTGCTGTAATCTCACAAGCTTCTCATGAGATGGGAAGACCTCCAACTAATGTGACTAGTAAAGTTGATCGAAACGATATCGATTTAATTGGAGGAAGGTCAAGATATCATACCCCCCCATTTCTTCTTACTTATGGAGTTTTCAACAAAAAATTTCATAATTGTTTAGTTGATTCAAGAGCTTCATCTAATATCTTACCTAAATCAATATGTGCAAAGTTAAACGTTCAACCTCAAAAATCTGTTGTATGCATAGTTCAGCTGGATCGGACGCATGTTGAAGTGATCGGCGAACTAAATCAAGTTACCATCAGGTTGTCATCTAATCCAAAGGTATGTCAATTCATCGACATTTTAGTTACAGATATTCCATAATTTTATGTCTTAATTCTTAGCAGAGATCGGTTTGAAAAACTTCATGGATACTTTGCAACTGATTGGTCCCATATCTGGCTCCCTTACAATGGTAAACCAAATCAAATAAAGGTCGAACGAGAAAGACATCAAAAATACATAGTAACAGAATTGGAAGGAGAAAATGAACCGATAGCATACAACAACAATATAATTGGCAACTATTCTGTTGATTATTTCTTAGGAAATTTCAATGCTTATACTTCACCTTACTTAGAACATTATATTTTATCTCAAGTAGAAAATTTTTCTCAAACAGATAGTTCTAAATGTATTAATTCTGTAGATAGTCCTGTAAATAAATCTTTATTTTGGAAGTTTTTTTTTTACGGTTCTAAGTCTAACAAGGGAGCAGGAGCAGGATGCGTATTAATTAGTCTAGAGGGAAGCAAAACTATGCTAAATTGTAGACTTGAGTTCGATTGCACCAATAATACTGTAGAATACGAGGCTTTATTCCAAGGATTATACAAAGCAATCAGATTAGATATCAAATATCTACAAGTCTTCACAGATTCTAAAATTGTTATCAGACAGGTTCGAAATACTATACATTGTCTATTAGGTCATTTAAAGCACTATCAATCTTTAGTACAAGATCTAACTGAGCATTTTATAGCATTTAATATTTCATCAATTCCCAGACTCCAAAATGCTAGTGTTGACCTCTTGGCAAATGTAGCTTCCAATCTTTTTCCCTCAAAAGACTATAGCCCCGATAGATTTTCAATCGAATTAATATTTAGACCCTCGATTCCTGATAACATTACCAATTGGAGAATTTTCAACGATGATCCTGATATTGTAAGCTTCCTCACATCTAAAGGATCTTACACTAATCAGATAATAGATGAAGACCAACATGACAAACAATTACAACAAGATAGCACTAATAATGCTATGCCAAAATCAGTAGTCAAATTAGAAGATCTATATGATTTGAAAGATTGATTCAAAAGATCTACCAATTCAAAACTTCAAAGTTCAACTTTGAACTATGAATTAGTAAATCTAGGATCTGATACCAAGCCGCAGAATATCAATCTAGGTCTTGGCCTAGCCCCTAAAGAAAGATTAGCATATGTTCATCTCCTGAAACAATAGAAAAGTGTATTTGCCTGGAACTACAGTGAACTTAAGACTTACGACACTTCTATCATCTAACATACTATCCCAATGATAAATGATGAAAAACTTGTCCAGCAAAAGCTGAGAAAGATCCATCGTAATTTAGAAAATGAGATCAAATCCGAGCTCAATAAGTTATTGAAAGCCAAAATCATTTTTCCTGTTCAACATTCTAAATGGGTTTCCAATATGGTTCCCGTTAGAAAGAAAAATGGAGACATTAGAATTTGCATTGACTTTCGAAATCTTAACAAAGCCTGCCAAAAGGATAATTTTCCTTTGCCTCCTATGGAGCAAATATTACAGGCATTTTCAGGATCGGAATTAATGTCCTTCTTGGATGGTTTCTCCGGCTATAATCAAGTTTTGGTCCATCCCGATGATCAATTAAAAACCACGTTGAGAACCAAATGGGGTACTTATGCATATCAAAAAATGCCTTTTGGTATAATCAATGTTGGCGCCACATTTCAAAGGGCCATGGATATCGTATTTAAGGGATTAGTAAACAAATCAGTAGTAATCTACTTGGGTGATATAACCGTATATTCAAAAAATGAGGAAATCATCTCAGAGACTTAAAACAGATCTTCCAATGTTGCCAAAGGTATGGAATTTCACATAACCCAAAAAAGCCCTTTTTTGCATTAAGTGAAGGAAAGCTTCTTGGATTTATAGTGTCAAAATCGGGAATCCATATTGATCCCAACAAAATCAAGGAAATTTCCGAAATACCCTTACCTCACAACAAGAAAGCTATGCAATCTTTCCTTGGCCAGATTAATTTTGTTAAGAGATTTGTTCCCGACTTTTCAAGGATTGTATCTCCCTTACAAGCAATGATTAAAAATAACTCAATCTTCAAATGGGGCCAAGATGAATATGAAGCATTCAATCTGATTAAACAAGCAATTGTAAACGCTCCATCTTTAGCAACTCCAAATTTTTTTTATCCTTTCATTCTATATACATTTTCCTCTGATAGATCATATGCTGTGATACTCACTCAAGCAAATCAAGAAAAGGCAGAGGCCCCAATTGCTATTTTTAGTTCAAATTTACAAGGTTCTGAATTAAATTATTCAGACGTCGAGAAACAAGCTTATGCTGTTTTCAAAGTGATCAAACATTTCAGACCCGTTCTGCTTAAAACCCATACAAAAATCATAGTACTGTTTCCGGCGGTAAGAAATCTCTTAGTATAGAAAGACGTAGGTGAGAAAAGAGCCAATTGGGTTACTGTCGTACAAGAATATGATGTTGAAATTAAACCAGTGAATATTGTAAAAGGTCAAGGTTTTTGCAAAATGCTGGCTAGAGCATCGCTTATTTTCGAAATACCATCTTTAGAAGTACAAACATATGAGGTAAGCCTAAACGATGTTAAATCAGTATACGCTGATATCATATTTTATCTAAAGAACGGATATGCTCCTTCAAACCTCGATTATACAAAGAAAAGAGCTCTAAGGTTGAAGGCTAAGCAATATCAACTCGTGAATGATGTACTTTTTAGGATGAATTATGATTTTGTTCTCCTTAGATGTCTTGAGAAATCTTAAGCTGAAAAGGTATTGCAAGAACTTCACGATGGACCAGCAGGTGGACATTATGCTCGAGATGCTATGGCACATAAAATCCTGCGTGTAGGCTATTATTGGCCTACACTATTCAAAGATGCATATAGCTATATCAGGAAATGTCAAGTTTGTCAAACTGCTGCTGGGAGACAAAAGAAACCACCATTGCCATTGCAACTAGTCAATATCGATCAACCTTTTGATCAATGGGGATTGGATATAATAGGTGAAATTGTTCCTCACTCTTCCAAATAGCATAAATATATCCTTACAGCTACATATTATTTTACTAAATGGGTAGAAGCAGTTCCTCTTAGGACAGTTAATGCCAAACACATTATTGATTTCATAGATCAGTTCATAATCACCAGGTTCGGTTTTCCCTCTGCTTTAATGTTTGGTAATCCCTCATATTTCTCTGGCAATGTTATGACTGAATTTGCACTCAAAAGAGGTTTTAAACTTAAATACTCTGCCAATTATTACCCACAGGGGAACGGGTTAGCTGAATCAACGAATAAAAACTTAATCAGAATCATTAAGTGAACCATTGATCAAACTCATAAGAATTGGCATGAATATCTAATATATGCTCTATGGGTAGACCGAATAATGCAGAAAGCCTCTATTGGCACTTCTCCCTTTAATTTAGGTTATGGGAAAGAAGTGGTCCTTCCAACTCATCTTGTGATTCCCTATTTGGCTTTAGTTCAATATATTGACGAAACACCAACTTCTTGCTTACAACTAAGGTAGCTGGAAATTCTTAAGCTAGAAGAACAATGAGAACAGGCTAAAATAACTCATGCTCATGACCAAGCATTAGTAAAAGCTTCTTTTGATTCAAACATGATATCTAGAAAGGACTTTCAGATTGGAGATCTAGTTTTAAAATGGGACAAGGCTCATGAGGAAAAGGGCAAACATACGAAATTTCAACGAATGTGGCTTGACCCTTTCCAAATAATAGAAATCATAGGTCCATCTACTTTTATGTTACAGGATTTAATAGGAAAAATAGAATATTTACCTGTTAATGGGTAGATCCTCAAAAATACTTTCCATAGAAGACCATTCTTCTATTTTTGTAGATTAGTTTTTTCTTATTTTCACAATAAAACCATTTGTAAATGGTTACATTTGAAATTCATGAAAAAGACAAGTATTTCTTTTAGATTTTGTTTTTCACTTGTATAAATAGAATCGTTTTAGAAAATTGGTCATTATTATGCAAAGATACAGTCAAAGGCTATAAGCCTAAAAATGATACTAGTTTCAACCTTGTAAATTTTGATAAAAAGTGACCTTTAGTGGGGATTTGTTTTACATCAGTCAAATGAAAAGTATCAATAACAAAACAAAGCTTCTCTTTAGAAAATCTCTTTCCAAAAACTCTACTATTGTCATCCAAAGCTATTCTTGAGGAAACAATGACTTCCTCCCCTCTTAGGAAATTGCGAGCTTCAAGGAATAATCCAGCAATACACTTTAAACTTAAATAATAAGAGGTCTCATCACGAGCCGACTTATCATGATCATAGATATTATAGCTTGCTGACTTTGCCAAAACTGCATAACCACGACAGGGCAATGACTCGAGATTCTAACAATCAAAAGGCAAGGAGTCCCATCAAGAGCCAGCTTGTTCAGTAAAGTTATAAATCAAGTGAGTGGCACTGTCATAATTTGGCTACCAAACCAAGGCATTTCTCTTTAAGGATTAAAAGAAAATTAAATCAATAAGTGTGGATATGGATTTCTCTTTGAAAATCGTATATTTCTCCAAGTAGGATATAGGATCATTGCTGGGTAATAGGTAACCCTGTCAAGGCTATAAACACTTGCTGGCAGCAGAGGCTCTACCTACGAAAAATGAGCATATTTAAAACTGATTTACAAAGAAGTCCTTGTTTTTATCTTTATAAAGCAAGTAGTGACTGATGTAGATTCAATGACTAGCTCTAGGAAGTAAATAACCAAAGTTAACATAGAAGAAACAAACTATCATTGACAGCTGCAAGCATGATGTACTTTATCTTCTATAATAAAGTTTGATTTTCTAGAAAAGTTTTCTATTTTGGAAGTTTAGAAAATTCAAAAGAAAAGCAGAGATAACTGGTTCTTCCAAGTGAATCACCAATTGTTGTGGCCAGCAACAACCCCCCTTCTTATTTAGTTTTATTACTAATACTAAATAAGTGGGGACCCTTATTCAAAAAAAAATTAGTGCTTGTATTCCCTTTTTTTTAATACTTACTATCCGAAACTTAGGATAATACCCGAAAAATCAAAAAACACTTAATTTTTATGATAAATTTGAATAAACCCAATTTCTCAATAAAGAGCACCGCATCACAAAAAGGTAATCGATGCTTTCCTACAAGCAGAATCCTAAGATTGTGAAATTGTGATGCGAAATCATGCACTAAAAGACACTCATCGCATCACATGCCCTAAATATCACTTAAGGTGAAATACCTCAAACTACCGATATGCGATAGCGATTCTCGCAAATCGCATTTCGTAGCAAACACGTTAATGGATGATTGCCACACACAATGAAATACCAATATTTTGATATGCGATATTGCAATCTGCGATATTGCGAAGCAAATCGCAAAATCGCCTTATCGTAGATTTACAAGGCTCGTCGTTCAAAAAAGATTTTTCCATAAACCGATGGCCAGTTATGCACATTAATGTTAATTAATGAGTTAGTTAGCAATCATTAATGAAGTATGGTTTTGATCTGATCGAAGATCCATTTCACGTAGGGTGATATATTTTATATGTTTTTGGCATTTAAAGCTTTCCTGTCACCTTTTCCTTCTCATTACTCTTGCCTCATCTGTAAACTGTAGGAGCGAAGACCAGAGAGGTATACATAGTAGTGTTTAGGATATCATGGGAAAGAAAGGTAAAGCTCCAAGTTCTAAAGATAAAGAGATGACGCCCTTGTACATGGACACTACCTGCAACAGAGATGCCAGTGTCACTACTTGGGAAAGCATGCACAGCCTACTCGAGGAAGAAAATACCAGAGTAAAGGAGGTTACAGCGACTGCAGATTCACGCGGGTCGTCCGAGGCGTCTATTACAGAACTAGCATGTTTGTTCTTGCACCGGATAGCTGTAAGGCCCAAAAAATTTCTATACACGGACATGGTCAAATGGGTACTAGATAATACTGATATCACAAAAAGAGAATTTAAAGCTCAGAACCAAGAAGTCATGGAGTCATTATTTTCACAAAATTTAAACTTTATATCCTTTAACAAAAAACACGCAAGAGGCGAAAATCGCACCAGAGAAGCCTGGATCAAGAAACAGAGGCAGTTTCCCATGTGCAATTAGCGCCTAGCACTAATCACGCATCGCCAGGCAAAACCCCTAGAAAAGGAAAGCCTCTAATCACTCAGTCGCCTGTAAGCCCAGAAAATGTAGAAAAAAGCACTAAAGGCGAAAAGCAAAACTTGAACTCTAAAACTAGTGGTATTTATTAGGGATATTCTCAAGTGATATGTAAATATCTACCAAATGTACAACATCAATAGACAAGTTGGAGACAAAAAGCTCAAGAGAGAGCAGAGTCCATCAAAAGGTTAACCAAGTTGAATTGGGATTCTTACTGGACATACTTGGTAAACCACACAGCCAGTGCATGACTCTCAAATGTATCATTAACTCTGCCGAGAAGATGGCGCCAGCACTTGCCAATTCCGTTTTCGCAGGAAAGCTAAAGTTGGAAGTCGGCGAGCCAACTCTCCTCAAGCAAATGCTGAATGCTTGCGACTATAAGGAATAGATACATAGATAGTTAGTTGCCAATTTTAGTTTTAGATTCAGTTTTAGTTTTAATTTTGATTTAGTTTTGCCTGAAATGAGGACATCCATTTAAACTGCATCCTACATTTTTGTAATAAATTATTTTTAGATTTAGCTAGTAGTATTTAAACCCTTCTCATGCATTTAGAGAAGGGTCCTAAAATTTGTCAAAAACTTGTCCTCAGAACGTGCACTTTTGCACCCTCCGAGGAGGTTTTGATGAATGAATGGAACATAATTTATTGATATCTGCGTTTATTATCTACTACTGATGTTGCACTTTTGTACTCTTAATGGATGTTGGATTAAGAAGAGATAGATCATTATTGTTGAAGCTCTTGAGTAGAACTAGTTATAAATGGTACTTTTATCTCTTAACTATTTATGCTTATGTGTTAAGGTGATATTCATGTTCAATTATTTATATATGAATGCTTGAGTAATAATTTGGCACTTCTGTATAGTGATAGCTATTTATTTATGCTTAATATATGAGTAACTTATTATGCGATATGTTTTCCATAACTGTTTCGTCTAACTTTTTATACAAAATGGTTTATCTTTATTGAATTCTTTTCTCATAACAATTGAATGATATTGATTACCAATTGCCATTTGAAATCATTTTAGATCGCATAACTGAAAGATTAAATCCTGAGTTAGTTTTAGAATTAGATATTTCTATTCATTAGATTACAATTACATTAGATTTAGAATAAAAGTATTTTTCTTAGAAATTATTAGAAAGGAAATATCAATTCTCAACACACACGCACATAAATTTGGAAACTGGTTCCATATCCCCAGTCGGAATGACTATACCAAATGGAAAAGGAGCTGCTAACCAAGGTCCTGACCGGGTGGGTGTCCCCCTTGTTGTAGACTTGATTTTTGGGGCTTCAACTATTTGATAATGAAATTACACAGACATCATCATTTATTCATAAATAAAAGGGTTAGAGAGTCTCGGCCTTGGGCCTGATTACAACAAAATAAAAGACCTTTGTTTCCTATGAAATCCACACACTATTTTGCTCTCGCTCTACTAATTCCACTCCTCAATCCTATATCCTTTTTTTCTTTACATTTTTCTCCCTTTTATAAATCGAATATCACTCTAACTGTGTCTAACAAATCAATCCCTATTTTTAATAAATCTAACAACAATTCTTATAATTCCTATCTCTATCTCACACCTATGCTAACAACTCATCTTTGACCCTAAAATAAGACAACTTCTAACTTATTACAATAATGAAATACAACTTATTTCTTTAGACATCAAACCCTCTTAGTAAAACTAAATTTTGACCAATCAGACCAATGAATTTCAACTTGTTTAGCCACAACATGTGAACAAACTTTCACATTGTTGGCTAAGTCCAAATGCTCCTGCATCAGACTCCCGAGGAGGAAAAGAATCTCACTTCAAACTATCAGGACTTACTTGATACTTCTGAAATTCTGTTGTTGTCAACCAACTAGCATCGTCCACTGGTTGTCCTCCATTTGACTAAATTTTGGAAGTAAGTTTGTCTTCTGGTTCTTTTGGATACTCTTTTCTCCAAAATAACTTCCACTTCCTTCTTAGCTATCTTTGGCATCTGTTTTTCCCAGTTCATTGTTTGAACTTCATCTCCTCTAGTTTCCTCCTGTATCTCTGTCCTTGTCTCTTTGTATGGATACAAATCTGCAACATTAAAAATGGGTGATATTCCAATCCCTTCTGGCAACTCAATTTCATATGCATTGGCTGAAATTTTTCTTACTATTCTACATGGTCCTATCTTTTCTATTTTCAGTTTATTGTAAGTTTTAACAGGAAATATTTCTTTTCTCAAATACACCTTCACTAAATCTCCCACTCGGAATTCTTTCTCTTCTCTTTTCATATCTACCCTCTGTTTGTATTTGTTTCTACTTTCCTATAATTTTCCTTTGACTTGTTCATGTAGTCTCTGCATCTATTCTGTAAACTCTTCAGCTTTTGCACTTATGGTCTCCTATTTACCTAAATCCCTAACCTCATACACACCTCTTGGATTCATTCCAAAAACAATCTGAAATGGACTCATTCTAGTACTTTGGTTTAGAGTATCATTATAAGCAAACTCATCTTCAGCTAGTGCTAAAACCCACTGCTTAGGATTTTGATACACTAAACTCCTCAATATATTCCCCAAGCTCTTGTTTACTACTTCAATTTGTCCATATGTTTGAGGATGGTATGTTGAACTAAAACTGAGGTTAGCTCCTAGTTTCTTCTAAAGGGTCCTCCAAAAATTCCCTACAAACTTTGTATCTCTATCAGACACAATACTTATAGGTAACCCATGTAATCTTACAATTTCTAAAAATAATAAATTAGCTATGTGTGTTTCATCACTAGTCTTCCTACATGCAATGAAATGTGCCATTTCGGAAAATCTATCTACCACAACATAAATAGAATCATTCCCTCTCTGGATTTTTGGTAATCCCAAAACAAAATCCATGCTAACTACATCCCACGGTCGACCTGGTATTGGCAATGGATGATACAATCCTGTATTCTGACTCCTTCCTTTTGCATGCTGAGATATCCTGCATTTCTTAACAAACTTCTTAACATCAGTCTGTATTTTTTGCCAATAATAAAAAGCATTCACCTGAGAAAAGGTTTTATCTTGTCCAAAGTGACCAAATAATCCTCCACTATGTTTCTCCTTTATTATGTTTTCCCTCATGGAACATTTGGGAATACACAACTTGTTGCTTTTAAACAATAGGCCTCCTTGAATGAGATAGTCCAACCACTGACTTCTGTTATGAATCATTGGATTCTGAATTGTTGTACAGATATCTTTGAAATCTGCATCATCCTTGTATATTTCAATCATTTCCTCAAATGCTACAACACCCACTTTGAATTCTTGCACAATAAACCTTACCCTGCTTAATGCATCTACTACTTTATTTGACTTACCACTCTTGTGCTTTATTACAAAAGTAAAGCTTTGTAGAAATTCTACCCACTTG
Source organism: Pinus taeda (assembly GCA_000404065.3). Taxonomy (NCBI): domain Eukaryota; kingdom Viridiplantae; phylum Streptophyta; class Pinopsida; order Pinales; family Pinaceae; genus Pinus; species Pinus taeda. The sequence continues at coordinate 208,600 of APFE031175421.1, forward strand.
GCATGTTTTTTATTCAGCCTCGGTTGGTTTTTGATGAACTGTAAGGCATGACTGTTTGAATACAATATGAATTTCTTTGGCAGCAAATAATGTCTCCATTTCTTTAGTGCTTGCACAATAGCATAAAACTATTTATCATAAGAATAATATTTCTTCTTTGCATCATTCAATTTCTCACTGAAGTATGTTATTGGTCTTTGCTCCTAACTCAAAACTGCTCCAACTGTAACTCCACTAGCATCTGTTTCTACTTGAAAGACTTTCTCAAAATCAGGTAAAGCCAAAATTGGTTCCTTTGTGATTTTCTTCTTTAGCCAATTAAAATTTATGTCTACTGCTTCTATCCACTTGAATGGTTGATTGATGTCCTTGATTGTTTCAAGAATAGGTGCACAAATCTGACTAAAGCTTTTGATAAACTTTCTATAAAAACTTGCAAGACCATGGAATCTTATTACCTCAAATATATTTCTAGGAGTAGGCCAGTTCCAAATTGCTTGGATTTTCTCTGGATCCATCTTCAATCCTTGAAATTATTGAAGCTAAGATCCTCTCGCTAAAAGAAGATCTTGAAGAATCAAATAAGTAGAATAAAGAACTAATCCAAGCTCTTGAAAAACAAGAAAAAGAAGTTCTTGAATTAAGACATCAGTTGGAAGAAGGAACAAAAGTTGAAGGAATCATGAAGAAGCAGTATCTTGAAAAGGAAGAAGAACATCAAGTTGAGATAAATATTCTAAATGATAAATTAGAAGAAAAGGATAAGCTCTTATTATTTCAAGATAGTACTAAGATCTTGGATGATATTCTTAGTAGTCAAAGGTCTCCTGCTATCAAAACCAGTCTTGGTTTTCATGAATCTATTGAAGGTGAATCTAGTTCACAAAGTAAGTCAAGGGACTCTAATGCAAAACCTGAAATGCTCAACAAGGAGATGAGAGGTCAATCCCATCAAAAACCAAGGAAAGAAATTCTTCAAAGAAAATCTTTTACTCCTAACTATGGAAGTGATAGTCGGTCATTTCCTCGATTGAATAATGTTGAATATTATGTATGTCATAATTTTGGACATGTTGCAGCTAGATGCAGAAGAAGAATGGTTCAAGACCATCACATAAAAGGATCATCACGTTCCAGGTACTTTAAGGGATATTTTTTTTCTTGCAATATGTTTGGTCACAAAGCCATTGACTGGTAATATGAAACATATGAGATGTTATGCATGTAACAAGCTTGGACATATAGCAAAGGAATGCAAGAACAAAATACGGGCACCATATCAAAAGGAGAAAACATCATCACACTTGAAGATGTGGAAGAAGAAGGAAGTATAGTCAGAAAGATGTGGCACAACAGAATGTATAGACATAACAGACTTAGAGGGAGCTAAAAGTGTGAAACTTCAGTGTTCTAAATCTCATACGCAAGTTTCATGAAGAGAAGTCGCGTATATATGCGAGTTAGTCACTGCACAGTCGCGTATATGGAAAAGCAGTGGGATAGGCTCAGGAAAAAGGGTTTGATATGATTCAGTGCATTATTTTATGTTTTTGATAATGGTTACAATCTGTTGATGATGTGTGGAAATTTCTAGATACTCATAAGATGTTTAGAAGTGTTTTGATCCTAACTTGATGATGATGATGCCTTGATACTTCTTGCTGATATATGCATAATTATATCTGATAGTAAACACATGGCACAGGTTCACGGGGAGCTTATGCTTTGAATAATGCATTGTTGGCATTATAGTTAGAAGTCCTTGGTGATGATGCTTATATGGCTAAGTGATACGTCTTGCTATGATATGGTTATGAGTTGTCCGTGACAAAATCTCATATGATTCTTGGGGTTACATAGTTAGTGTTCAGATCATATTTGTGGTTGATTCTTTGATGATGCATATATGTTGCTTACATGGTAATCTTCATAAGGATAAGGGGAAGTTCAAATCTTGAATACACAACTTCATTACTTGATGATGAGTTACTCATATGTTGCTATTGTCATATGCATAAAGATCATGATGCAAGATTCCTATAGTTCTGTTGATGCCTCGAAAATCGCTGCAACAACATTGGGGAAACCACCCGGTCCGGACCTTAGTACAACTCCTTTTCCGTTTGGGATAGTGGCTCCGACTGGGGATAATGGGACCAGTTCCCCAGAAATAGATAAATGGGATGGGTGAATGATTTATAGACTACACTAGCGGTGAGCGAAAGGCTAAAACTATTAACAGAAATATAAATAAATGGAACTATCCCGGGAATCTATTGAGCTCTAAAGCGTAGCGTTTGATGTTCTGTGTCTAAAAGACAAGCATATAGATGACTGTATCTTTCCAACATAGATATTAATTCATTTAAGATTGTTGTGCCTAAATAGTTAAGCAGAGTGATTGAAGCGAAATTACCACACTTTAAACATCTATATCATTGTCATACACATGATTAAAAGCAAAGGCACATCACTAAAACATCCAATAGTGGAATGAATAAGACCTGCTATTATAGCGCATGCATATAATCAACGATAGCAAAAATAATTACATAACAATTCATATAAATGGAATGAATTTAGACATAGATAAAAATACCATATGAGCTGCATGACACTCCCAGATATCAATCGCTATGTGCAGTTCTTCCTTTAACGCAAAAACATTCTCAATCAAGGACAATAGTGCACAATTGCATAAAGAAGCTTCCTCATTAAATTAAGAACAACTGGTCAAGTCTCATAAAAGAATATCGACTGAAGCACAGTAGTGCAAACTTCAGTCTATTAAGTCTCTTACAAAATTTTACGACCCTCTCTAAAAACATGAAAGGGTCTATAAATACAATACTAATTTAAATATCTACTAAACAGAAATGCTACTAAATTGATATCAATAACTCTTGATCCTATTTTGGCTAGCGATCTGGCAAGTTGGAGGGTGATTCATCAAGTCGGCTGCTTTCCTTTGAATCTGAGCTGATTTATTGAAAGCATTGGCTCAACTTCCAGAGGTTTGTTGAGGCGCGAACTGAGCTGGGAAGCATAGGTGGCATCCTGAATATTGGGAATTATACACCCGATTGCATCTGTTAAACACTTAAGGGTAGCTCTTTGTGTATGTGGCTTAATTAGGAAGAGCCAATATGCATCCATGCTTAAACTATTAATCCCGGTGATTAATCTTCCCTTTTCTTCTAACTCAGGATAACATGATTGCTCCAATGTATTTGTTGTTGTCATCTTTCCTGGTGTACATTGGGAAATCATATTTGCCAAGTAGAGAGTGTTGTTGACTAAATCAACTAGATTGCTAGAAGTTGATTTACATATTGAAGCCGTTCTCTCTGCTTTCATCACCTGAGTGCGCCATTCTGTGAAAAGTATATCCTTATATGTTTCAAGTATCCTGGGCAAATTTGCTGCTTTTCCCTGATCAGAATCTTGCCAGTCAAGATATGCAGTAATGGCCTCTTCGGCTTGATCTAATTCATTCCTGGCCTCCTCTACCTCCTGATTTATAGACGTAGTTAACTCGCACAGTGGCTCAGCTTGAGCGATCTGTTGACACAAGAGTCTAACCTGAGATATTAACGCATTGTTTATCAATGATGCTTCTTTTTTGAACTCTGCCACTTGCGAAGCACCTTTCATTTTTTCTAGCTGCGATGACATTTGAGCGATTTGCTCATCTTTGGTTTTCATCATTTGTTCATTTGCTACTCTCAATTGTGCCAATGCCTCCGTCAATTCTTTCTGTTTCTGGATCGCACTTTGGTCTATCCTTTGCTTTTCCGCTTGCAGTTGCTGGGTTAATTGATTGTTCATTTGTTGTTGTGCCAGTAACTACTTCTCTGCTTGCGTTGCCTTCTGCTTTGTCTCAGTCAATTCCGCCTGTAATGCAAAGATTTCTTGGTCCCTATTCTTCAATAGAAGGCTTACCTCTGATTCTTTGTCGATTGTTGCTGCCGAGTAGGCTCCAGCATACTGTGACAACTTTGTTAGGTCATCGGAAGGGTCCAATTCCTCCTTCCATACTACATTACCCGTGACTGTTTGCTCCGGAAAGATTGAAGGTTGATCAATCTTTCGTCTTTTCCTTGATCGCTTTACAACTGCTCTATGCCTCGGGCTGTAGAAAACATCAAATGGAGGAATATCTTCTACCTGCAGAATGATTTGATCAGTGGGGTCTTTTGGAATTATCTCAACATCCTTAGAACTGGGTGGGCCGCTGGTTCCACTTAGAACCTGAGGTGAAGTAACATCTTGCATGTCGTTAGTCTTAGAAGTGTCTGTATCTTTTGAGCATTCTAATCCACTGATGATAGAATGAAACTGCTGCCATTCCTGGAGCAATTTAGGGTCTGTGGTAGTGTCCACATTGACATCAGTGGTGGTTTGTTTCCCTTTCTCAGTTTGAGACTCCTTCTGTACTTGTTCCTGCTCTTTCCTCTTATGCTCCTCTTGTTCCCTCTGTTGTCTATCCTCATGCTCTTTCTTTATCTGTTATTCCTACTCCTTCCTCTGCTTTTCCTCTTGTTCTTTCCTCTGATTTTCCTCCTACTCCTTATTATGATCTTTTGTTATAGCAGGAGGTTCCTTTAACTGTTGCCGACCAGACTCGCTTGACGATGTCGCTGGGGTCGTTGCTAGTAAATCTAGAGGCAGAGTTTGCCAACCTCTGTTCTCTAAGTTTATTGAACTCTGTCAACCCTTCATCATTATATTTCATCCTAGCGAGTTCTTTAGCCTGACCTATGCTTTCAATTGAAGTGAACAGGTCATCAAATATATCTTCCTGATGCTCAAACTTTGTCAATTTGGCCTGTTCTAATGCGGCATAGGCAACTTGCTTTGGATCAAATGACCTATTTTGGATTGTGGCCAAAGTTAAAGATTGAATCTTTGTGGCTTCCTTTTCTGCATGTTTGAGATCATGCAGCGTATAGACACCACACCTCAAGGGAAAAGAGGGCCAGCCTCTTTTCTTTTCTCTTTTGAGAGTCTATGTAGTATTTTCAGCCATAATCTGATACGCGATTTCTCTTGCTAGCAGCTTATCTGGAATATATAAAGGAAGAACATGTGGGTCGGCTTGGCTGCCGAAAAATCTGATATAGGTAAATTTCGCTTCTCCAAACCAACTTGCCACTGCTGGTAAATCAAAGTAAGCTTGATAGGAAATATTTGGAATGGGTTTATCAAAGATGGAATAGTAAATGGGCACCATAAAGCCATTGCAGATTTGATACAGGTGGTGTTTGTAAGAGGACTTCCACAATTTTTGGTGATATATATGAATGGGTGAGGGGTCCTGTGCAGTCCACCTCCAACCGAGGACAGGAAATTCAGAATTGAAACATAATGTGTCTAAGATATATGCACTATAATAAAATGGGGGAATTTTCCTTTCAGTGACCACAGTCTTATTTCTAAAATCATGAATAGCTACTGCTAGTTTATCCGAGAGAATAGTAGCCCAATCCATAATTATACTGTTTACTGCTGCCTCCATAAGAGGAACCATTTCTATGGTAAAATTAGTAGAGTCATGCAATTCCCATATCCTACACATCATTATCCCCGCATAACAATAAGGAGAAGCCAAAGAATCAACCGAGTACTTACCAGAAGATTCGTGTTTGTGCTTGTTCGGATTTTGTCTCCAATCCTTGATGGGTTTGGATTCAATTTGATTTTCGCTTGAAAACTTATCCAGGAAGGTCTTGTTATATATTTTCTCTGGCTCGGGCAAATGATACATTTGCCTTAGGTCATCTGCCTTGAATGATCCGAAAATCCTCCCATCTCTGGTGCTGAAAGTTCTATCCAAGATTGGGATTTCTTCAATCGCCCATCGCACAACGTCTGTGTATGGGAGAATTTGCTCCCTGGCTGCTATTCTGTGAAGGAAAGAGTCGGCTAAATCTTTGAGAGTACAATCAGACTTCCGTAGTAAATCCACGCTAGCTTCTGTTACCGTCTTCTGTGGTTGCTCGGCTTCAATTATGTTGTAAGTGCCTTTCCAAGTAACTCTGGTGAGACCCGTGCATGTAGTATCAGATATTAGGCCCTTCTTCTTGTTTACAGCAGCTTGTCCTGCAACTAGTGGGGCGGAAGCACCCGCAGTCTTCTTGGATTTCTTTCCCATCTTGCTCAAACTTCTGTCTATGGATGAATTCTGCATAGAGAGGCAATTGCGTGTAATACGGAGAGATAACAATGAAAACTTGCAAGTGATGATAACATATGAATAGGTGCGCAATAAGGTATTTAGTGTTTAAAATGGGCGCGGACACAATCCATAGAAATATTTTAAGACATGATCTCATTAATTGGCCGTTTAAAACCTGTCATCCTTTAAATGCCCATTAAATCGTTATTCGGGTGAATAATTCCCTTAAGCATGCAATGGACGTTTTGGCGGTTGAGCGCAAGTGATCAAGATTTAAATATGAATGAATTGTGCTATCCCATCACTTAACGGATTTTTATTGAAAACTGCGCTTTATCGCATCGCATCGGGTGTATGACCAGTGCGCCTTAATGATGTGTATTGGATACCGCCGATCACCGAATGCGATATCGCATCGGTGAAAAGCTCTGAGCGCATCAAGACTTAAGTGAAAATAAACTACCGATCGTCGAACGCCGATTACGCATCGCATCGAGGCTGATGGGATAGGGCGCTTTGAGATGTGCATGGAGTATTGTCGATCGCCGATTGCGATATCGCATCGGCGTAAAGCTTTGTGCCACTTATATATTTTTCTTATGTCATTGTGATATGCGATCTTGCGATCGCTTTATCGCAATTACCAAGCTTCACTTTATTTCTTTTAAATGGGTTTGTTCAAAAAGGGTTTTATAAAATGCATTCATTTGATTATCGGACTTTTTGAACAATAAAAGTATTGATATCAAATTTACTTTAAAGGGACCCATTTCATAGGTTGATGTTTTATGAACAAAAATGATATGAAATGGGGGGTTGTTTGCAGAGCACAACAATTGGCAATTCACTGTAAGAACCAGTTATCTCTGGAAAAATAAAAAATACTTAAGCTTTTTAAAAATAGAGTTTCAACTAAAAGGGGAAAATTCTTATATAACTAGATATTTATGCATTCTGAATATCATGAAACTAATTTTGCTAACTTCCTCCCTTTGCTAATTTAAAATAAGTACATTTTAAGTTTTAAATGGGCCTTTATTGGTTTATAATGATAAAGATAGAAAATATTTCCAAATCAGCCTTTATAGTAAACTCGTCTGTCATAGGTAGAGCCTCTGCTGCCAGCAAACATTTATAGTTTCGACAGGGATACCTTTTAACCATGTAATTGTCCATTGTCCCATCCAATTAAGAGTGTGATTATTAGAATGAATTCAAAACATGTTTTCATATTTTGTTCATCTTTCTTTTTTCTGTCATTGACAGGATAAAAAGCCATTGCCCTGGTTTGGTGGCCAGCTATTGACAATGCCATTCACTGGTAGTAATCTAACTGAACAAGCTAACTCGTGATGAGACTCCTTGTCTTGCAATTTCAAGCCATTACCCTGTTTTGGTATGCAGTATTGGTAATGTCAGTTAAACTATTTCCCTATGAACATGGTAAGCAGGCTTGTAATAAGACCTCTTATCTTTAATATCTTATATTTTAGAATTACACTCTGAATAATCATAAACTTTAATGAATGGGATGAACAATCTTTTCCTTAAGAGTCAATGGATGACAGGTTAAGAGTTGAAGATGTTGAAATTGAATTGGCTTCTATCTTGATATTGATAACCTTTTGAGACCAATTTGAAAACAGAAAATGATTTACATTACTTCTATGCTTTGGGAGGATTTCACCAAATTTAAATTGTGGTTTCAGAATACAATGATACCTAATTTCCCAAAAATTATCCCTTTCGGTTAAAAGTTCTATTGTTTGAAAGCAAATATTCGTATTACTTTTGTGAGACAACTTTTCAAACATAGCAAAAGGTCAATGGAAGATGCCTTTGAACTTTATTTCCTAAAAATCCTATAAACTATAAAATCCTACAGAAATGAAAGGAGAAGGGGTTACCTTCTCAATTGAAGAATTTTTTTAATATAAGGCTATTAACAGGGAGAGAATCCCTCAAACCTGCTAAATCTTGCAATACAAAGTTCGAATGGCCTACCTTCTCACAAATCTGAAATGGTCCAAGCCACAACTTCTGGAACTTGGTGTGTTTGCCCTTGTCTTCATGTGCTTTGTCCCATTTCAGAACTAAATCGCCGACTTGGAATTGTTTTGAACCGGATGAGACTGAATCAAAAGCTGCTTTGATGATTTGTTGATGTTTGGCATGGGTATCTTTGGCTTTTTCTCTTTCTTCTTCTATTTTTAAAATTTGGTCATATCTAAGCTGAATAGAAGAGGAAGGAGCTTCCTCAATGAACTGCACTAGGGCTAAAGAAGGAAGAACAAGGTTTGTGGGCAGTATTGCTTCTTTTCCATACACAAGATTAAACGGAGAGGTTCCTATAGAAGCTTTATGTGTTATCCTATCAGCCCATAATGCAAACACTAAGGATTTGTGCCAATTTCTATGATTTTGTTCGATTGTTCGCTTGATGATTTTCATTAGATTCTTATTAGTGGACTCTGCTAAACCATTACCCTGGGGATAGTAATTAGAAGAATACTTTAACTTAAATCCTCTCTTGATAGCAAAATCAAACATAGCATTGCCTGAGAAATAAGAAGCGTTATCAAAAACAAGAGCATTTGGGACACCAAACCTGGTAATGATGAATTGATCTATGAATTCAATGATTGCTTCAGAATTTGCTATCTTCAAAGGGATTGCCTCAACCCATTTAGTGAAATAGTCGGTAGCAGTAAGAATATACTTATGCTGTTTGGAAGAAGGTGGATTAATTTCTCCGATGATATCCAATTCCCATTGCTCAAATGGTTGTTCAATGTTGACTGGTTGCAAAGGGAAAACTGGTTTTCATTGTCTTCCACTAGAAGTTTGGCAATTGAGGCATTTCCTTACATACTCGTGGGCATCTCTAAATAGAGTTGGCCAATAATATCTAGCATGGATAATCTTGTGAGCTGTTGTGTCAGCTCCAAAATGTCCTCCTGCTGGTCCATCATGTAACTCCTGCAAAACCTTTTGGGTTTCAGGTTTCTCAAGGCATCTTAGTAAAATAGAATCATAATTCTTCTTAAAAAGCACATCATCAATAATCGTAAAACTCTTTGCTTTTAACCTGATGGCCCTTTTGCTCTTGTAAGATAAATTTGGAGGAGCATAGCCATTTTTTAAATAAAATATTAAATCTGCATATTGAGATTCGGAATCAGTGACACTT
>APFE031175421.1:225598-256594 GCA_000404065.3 Pinus taeda
TTGATCCTATTTTGGCTAGCGATCTGGCAAGCTGGAGGGTGATTCATCAAGTCGGCTGCTTTCCTTTGAATCTGAGCTAATTTATTGCAAGCATTGGCTCAACTTCCGGAGGTTTGTTGAGGCGTGAACTGAGCTGGGCAGCAGAGGTGGCATCCTAAATATCGAGAATTATACACCCGATTGCATATGTTAAACACTTAAGGGTAGCTCTTTGCGTATGTGGCTTAATTAGGAAGAGCTAATATGCATCCATGCTTAAACTATTAATCCCGGTGATTAATCTTCCCTTTTCTTCTAACTCAGGATAACATGATTGCTCCAATGTATTTTTTGTTGTCATCTTTCCTGGTGTACATTGGGAAATCATATTTGCCAAGTAGAGAGTGTTGTTGACTAAATCAACTAGATTGCTAGAAGTTGATTTACATCTTGAAGCCACTCTCTCCGCTTTCATCACCTGAGTGCGCCATTCTGTGAAAAGTATATCCTTATATGTTTCAAGTATCCTGGGCAAATTTGTTGCTTTTCCCTGATCAGAATCTTGCCAGTCAAGATATGTAGTAATGGCCTCTTCGGCTTGATCTAATTCATTCCTGGCCTCCTCTACCTGCTGATTTATAGACGTAGTTAACTCGCACAGTGGCTCAGCTTGATCGATATGTTGACACAAGAGTCTAACCTGAGATATTAACGCATTGTTTATCAATGATGCTTCTTTTTTGAACTCTGCCACTTGAGAAGCACCTTTCATTTTTTCTAGCTGCGATGACATTTGAGTGATTTGCTCATCTTTGGTTTTCATCATTTGTTCATTTGCTGCTCTCAATTGTGCCAATGCCTCCATCAATTCTTTTTGTTTCTGGATCGCACTTTGGTCTATCCTTTGCTTTTCCGCTTGCAATTGCTGGGTTAATTGATTGTTCATTTGCTATTGTGCCAGCAACTGCTTCTCTGCTTGCGCTGCCTTCTGCTTTGTCTCAGCCAATTCCGCCTGTAATGCAGAGATTTCTTGGTCCTTATTCTTTAACAGAAGGCTTACCTCCGATGCTTTGTCGATTGTTGCTGCCGAGTAGGCTCCAGCATACTGTGACAACTTTGTTAGGTCATCGGAGGGGTCCAATTCCTCCTTCCATACTACATTACCCGTGACTGTTTGCTCCGGAAAGATAGAAGGTTGATCAATCCTTCGTCTTTTTCCTTGATTGCTTTATAACTGCTCTATGCCTCAGGCTGTAGAAAAACATCCAATGGAGGAATATCTTCTACCTGCAGAATGATTTGATCGGTGGGGTCTTTTGGAATTATTCTCAACATCCTTAGAACTGGGTGGGCGCCGCTGTTCCACTTAAAACCTGAGGTGAAGTAACGTCTTGCATGTCGTTAGTCTTAGAAGTGTCTGTATCTTTTGAGCATTCTAATCCACTGATGATAGAATGAAACTACTTCCATTCCTGGAGAAATTTAGGGTCTGTGGTAGTGTCCACATTGACATCAGTGGTGGTCTGTTGCCCTTTCTCAGTTTGAGACTCCTTCTGTACTTGTTCCTGCTCTTTCCTCTTATGCTCCTCTTGTTCCCTTTGTTGTCTATCCTCATGCTCTTTCTTTAGTTGTTCTTCCTGCTCCTTCCTCTGCTTTTCCTCTTGTTCTTTCCTCTGATTTTCCTCCTGCTCCTTATTATGATCTTTTGTTATAGCAGGAGGTTCCTTTAACTGTTTCCGACCAGACTCGCTTGACGATGTCGCTGGGGTCGTTGCTAGTAAATCTAGAGGCAGAGTTTGCAACCTCTGTTCTCTAAGTTTATTGAACTCTGTCAACCCTTCATCATTATATTTCATCCTAGCGAGTTCTTTAGCCTGACCTATGGTTTCAATTGAAGTGAACAGGTCATCAAATATATCTTCCTGATGCTCAAACTTTGTCAATTTGGCCTGTTCTAATGCGGCATAGGCAACTTGCTTTGGATCAAATGCCCTGTTTGGGATTGTGGCCAAAGTTAAAGATTGAATCTTTGTGGATTCCTTTTATACATGTTTGAGATCATGCGGTGTATAGACACCACACCTCAAGGGAAAAGAGGGCCAGCCTCTTTTCTTTTCTCTTTTGAGAGTCTGTGTAGTACTTTCAGCCATAATCTGCTAGCAGCTTATCTGGAATATATAAAGGGAGAACATGTGTGTCAGTTTGGCTGCCGAAAACTCTGATATAGGTAAATTTCTCTTCTCCAAACCAACTTGCCACTGCTAGTAAATAAAAGGAAGCTTGATAGGAAATCTTCGGAATGGGTTTATCAAAGATGGAATAGTAAATGGGCACCATAAAGCCATTGCAGATTTGATACAGGTGGTGTTTGTAAGAGGACTTCCACAATTTTTGGTGATATATATGAATGGGTGAGGGGTCCTATGCAGTCCACCTCCAACCGAGGACAGGAAATTCGGAATTGAAACATAATGTGTCTAAGATATATGCACTATAATAAAATGGGGGAATTTTCCTTTCAGTGACCACAGTCTTATTTCTAAAATCACGAACAGCTACTGCTAGTTTATCTGAGAGAATAGTAGCCCAATCCATAATTATACTGTTTACTGCTACCTCCATAAGAGGAACCATTTCTATGGTAAAATTAGTAGGTCAATGCAATCCCCATAGCCTACACATCATTATCCTCGCATAACAATAAGGAGAAGCCAAAGAATCAACAGAGTACTTACCGGAAGATTCGTGTGTGCTTGTTCGGATTTTGTCTCCAATCCTTGATGGGTTGGGATAAATTTCATTTTCGCTTGCAAACTTCTCCAGGAAAGGTCTTGTTATATATTTTCTCTAGCCGGGCAAATGATACTTTGGCCTTAGGTATCTGCCTTGATGATCGAAAATCCTCCATTCTGGTGCTGAAAGTTCTGTCCAAGATTGGGATTTCTTCAATCGCCCATCGCACAACATCTGTGTATGGGAGAATTTGCTCCCTGGCTGCTATTCTGTGAAGGAAAGAGTCGGCTAAATCTTTGAGAGTACAATGAGACTTCCGTATTAAATCCACACTAGCTTCTGTTACCGTCTTCTGTGGTTGCTCGGCTTCAATTATGTTGTAAGTGCCTTGCCAAGTAACTCTGGTGAGACCCGTGCATGTAGTATCAGATATTAGGCCCTTCTTCTTGTTTACAACAGCTTGTCCTGCAACTGGTGGGGCGGAAGCACCCGCAGTCTTCTTGGATTTCTTTCCCATCTTGCTCAAACTTCTGTCTATGGATGAATTCTGCACAGAGAGGCAATTGCGCATAATACAGAGAGATAAAAATGAAAACTTGCAAGTGATGATAACATATGAATAGGTGCGCAATAAGGTATTTAGCCTTTAAAATGGGCGCGGACACAATCCATAGAAAGATTTTAAGACATGATCTCATTAATTGGCCGTTTAAAACCTGTCATCCTTTAAATGCGCATTAAATCATTATTCGGGTGAATAACTCCCTTAAGCATGCAATGGACGTTTTGGCGGCTGAGCACAAGTCATCAAGCTTTAAATATGAATGAATTGTGCTATCCCATCACTTAACGGCCTTTTATTGAAAACTGCGCTTTATTGCATCACATCGGGTGTATGACCAGTGCGCCTTAATGATGTGTATTGGATACCACCGATCGCCGAATGCGATATCACATCGGTGAAAAGCTCTGAGCACATCAAGACTTAAGTGAAAATAAACCGTTGATCGCCGAACGATGATTGTGCATTGCATCGGGGCTAATGGCATAGGGCGCTTTGAGATGTGCATGGAGTATTGTCGATCGCCGATTGTGATATCGCATCGGCTAAAGCTTTGTGCCACTTATATATATTTCTTATGTCATTGCGATATGCGATCTTGTGATCGCTTTATCGCAATGACCAATCTTCACTTTATTTCTTTTAAATGGGTTTGTTCAAAAAGGGTTTTATAAAATGCATTCATTTGATTATCGAACTTTTTGAACAATAAAAGTATTGATATCAATTTTACTTTAAAGGGACCCATTTCATAGGTTGATGTTTTATGAACAAAAATGATATGAAATGGGGGGTTGTTTGCAGAGCACAACAAGTTCTTATCAAGAAGTCTTGACAAAATATCTTTTGAGTTCAACGTTTGCTAGATACATAGTGATATATACATTATGCTAGATACATGAAGTTGTATTGTTGGTTGGCCATGATAATGGAGTTATTGTGGATGACATGAGGACATAACTATTTGAAGATGTGGTGATGATGAGTTCTTACCTATATAATTATAGGCTGATACTCACATGTGTTGATTGATGCTTATCATATGTGGGATGTTTCTGAGTAATGATACATGGATGGTATAAAAGATCATGCACATCTTGATGATGATGTGATGACTATGATGTTTTTCACATATAATATAATGTGAATGATTTTGTATGACATATGTAGACTTGATTCATGGAAGGTTATGACAATGCTCAAGATAAAGAGGATGAATTGATGTAGACAGACCTTATCACAGGTTGATGTTACCTACACTAATGGACATATACAGGTCACTGGTCTGGATGTTGTTGATGGATGTTTATGGAGATCATACATTGTGTATGATACTTGATGATGATTATCATGGTCTTGTTTCGGTATTTGGTCTCTGTTATAAATGTCATGTATATCATTTAATGTAAAGGTCATATCAAGACCCATGATGTAATAGTTTGTCTCTATCTATTGTAGTCGTGTGTTGAATCCCTTTTGGTCATATAATGTAATTTCTACCCCATTATGCTTGGGATTAATGATGTAATGTTGTTGTTTTATCATGTATAAGCTTTTGGTGTATCCCCACTTGGTTGGGTGGATGAGTCAAGTGTATCCCCACTTGATTGGGAAATTGATGTATGTATAAGTCATTGGTGATAGGAAGGTCATTATCACTTGGTTGATTGTAGAGTTGTGTTATTCTCCTGTAAAATATTTTGTAGACTTGGCATGTGCTAAGGAGGAGCATGGATGGATCTGTACATCTTGGCACATACAAAGGGGGAGCTCAATCAGAGATTTCATCATTTAATCAAGAGCAGTATGGACAACAGAATGTATATCAAGGGAGAGAAGATCTTGGTTCACCCTTTGCCCTTGATGTCAAAGGGAGAGAGTGACTTGGTGTTGTTGTTGCCATAAAGTACAAACGGGGAGATTGTTGGCATTATGATGAATGTGTTGTACTTGATGGCAACCCTCTTATAGCAAAAAAACTCACTTATACATGGTAACTATATGAATATTCACAAGAGATATCAGATGTGACATTAATACATGGTAGTTATGCTAACACGTATGATGCCGGGAAGTTCAAAGAAAATGATAGTTCACAGTACATCAAGTTAACATTATGACATAGGTTCTACCCTTGATGATGAAGATCAAAGTACTATAGGTTAACAGTATTGAATCACAGTTCAAGCTCACAGAATGAAAGGAAAAGAGCTATACGCAAGTTTACCTTGACCAATTTTCATATATATGTAGGTTCATTGAGCAGAAGATGTGTATGCATATACACACACTTTCACGCAAGGAAAAGTGAAGACATGTTGGAAACTAAGCTTTTGGTCCATGGTATTTTGGTACTGGTCTATGGCATTTGGTCTGAGGTATTGACCCCAAGTATTTAGAGCAAGGTATTGGTTGTAAGTGGTTTTGGACCGTGGTAATGAGTAAGGCCTAAGACTATAAAAGGAGGAGAATATCATTAGGCAAAGGTACTGAGAAAGTCTCGAATATCTGATGTAGTGTGAGATCTATTATGCAAGTTATGGGTTTATGATGCATTACTTGATCTGAGCCAAGGAGGAATCTCAGTGGTTGATGGAGGACAAGATCTAATGATGGATCGGGATCTTATGGCTTGGAATGGATCATATCTATATGGTTTGATCATGCTCATTCTAGATCTATATATTGACACATGTAATGTTCTATAAATATTATGATCTGGGTATAACTCAAGTCTGGAATAGCTACAAATTATGAATGAAAATTTTCAGATGTATACGCTGGTTTACTTTGATAAAAGCGTGTATATACACGGGTTAGATGCATTTAAGTAGCATATACCATATAAACTATGATGTTTGAAGTTACAGGTGGTTCTGGTTGTGGATGCAAAGTTCCGTGTTCTGGTGACTGTTTACTGGTGTCAGTATTCTGCATACTTATATTGGTTGATTTTGATTACCTTCAGTGTTGATGGATGAGATCTAATAATGGATCAGGATCATAATGACTTATCTTTATGTGATCTGATGGACTAGATCTAGTTTCTAACACACGTACTATCCTTTTGTATGTAATGATATGGGTATGTCTGAAATCACGAAGTGCAGTGAAGTTATAAGTAAGTATTTGCTGACATATACGTTGGTTCGCTTTAATGAAGTTGTATATACATGCTATTTCAACTCTCCCAAGTAGTGTATGCACTCTGATGCATGATTTTTGATGATACAGCTGGCTCTGAATATTATTGCAGAGTTTTGTGATCTGCTCTATGTTCTGGTGACTATGTTTCTGTTGATAGGGTTTCAGTGATTTAGTGTTGGATGATTCAAAGATTGATGATTGGTTGTATTGCAATGGTAATCGATTTTGAACTTCATGTTGTTGATGGGTCCAATATGAAAATTGGATGAAATTTGGCCTTTAGATTATGGTGTTGTGCTTCAGGAGTATCCATTCTGAAAATTTATAAAATGTGGTCCCTGGAAGAAAAGAGAAGGTTGTAGCCTTCTATAGGTTAGCACCTATGTACTAGTACATCAGCTAGTACAAGAGATAAGGGGGTTGTAGCTCCCTTCCAGGAGAAGCTGGAGAATGAAAGAAGGTTGTAGCCTTCTGCAGGTAGAAGCCTACGTACTGGTATAAGACTGCACCAATACAGAAATATTGTAAAAAGATGTTTCTTATTAAAAGAATATAGAGACGAATTGCAGCAGGTGGTTTTCACCCACATTGGGTTTCCACCTTACATGGTGTTCATGTGTGCTTCCTGTGTGTGATTATATGTTCTGTTTTACTGCACTTGTTTACTATTCATATGGTTAATGAAGTTCTGATGCACTAATTAAAGATCAACATTTAATGGATTAACTAAATCATAAGTTTACTGGATATACGCTAGTTTCATTACACACAATTGCGTGTACACGCAGGTTCCCTTAACTGAAGTAGCATATATGAATCTGAGTATGGAAATGAAAAATTATTTTACTTGATAATACTGATTCACCCCCCCTCTCAGTATTATTTCCAGCATAAACAAAGTTAAATCTTAAAGAGTGAGCCCTCTCTGGACTTAGGTAGGCTAGAGCCTAAGTCTAAAAGATTGTTTTGTGGTTACCTCAGGCCATTCCTTCTCTAATAACTTCTAAATAAAAAACCTGAGTGATAACATAGTGGTGACCATACTGGGGATTCAAAACCCTCAATTTCAATAAAGCTTTGAGGAATTCAAATTTTATTTGTAAGCATATTAAAGGGTTATTAGAAGTTATTTTCAAAAGTTCATAAAAATTTAAACAATCATAAAAAGCCCAAAATCTAGCTTCAGGGAGAACTCATTATACCAGGGCCAACCCTAATCCAAATCCTCCCCCTGTATTTGAAAATCCAAACCTCATTCTGAGAATAATTAAAACACAAGAAATTTTGGTAAGCCGCAGACCTGTTTTTGGATCCCATTCATGCCCTGCTGAGTGATTATTCATTGAAGACATCCCTCTTGATGGGTATTTTGGTCTCTCTCTATTCAGAAGCATGTCTGATAGTGAGCTACTAGACATAGTCCCAGATCCAGAATTCCTCAGAGAACTTGAAATCCAACGAGCCAACTTGTCAATTGATCAAAGCCTACTAAACTCCCCTCAATCATCCCTTACCACTGATAGAAACCCTAAACTTTCTAAAATAGCTTCAACATCTTTTAGCTCACCATCATTTCCCCACACCTTTGAATATCATCCCTCAACTTCATCTCCATTCATACCTTCAATGCCTCATCAGCCCATCATTACCCCTCAAACACCCATTACCTTTGTTATACCAACTCCCTTTGTTGTCCCAAATTTTCTAGTCACCCTAACTCCTGTTCTCAACCCTGTATCGCTTAGAGCTATGGCACTCAGATATGCCCCCCTTGTAATGCCTACTCCTCAAGGTGTCTTACAACAAATTATCAAAGTAAAATCACTTCATTTGATGGCACTGGAACATACACATCACAACAGCACACTAAGAAAATCACAGATTATTTGAACTGCATGAGATTGACATAGGAGATGTTCAAATGAGAATCTTTGTCCGAATTCTAGCTGGAGAAGCGAGAACATGGTTTAGATCTTTGCCCCCTCAAAGCATTGATAGTTTAGAAGTCCTTTACCAACAATTCCCTAATAGGTGGGAGAAGAAGAAGAACCCCCTTCAAATTCTATCTGAATATGAAAACCTTAAAAGGGGACCAAACGAAAATGTTCAAGACTACTACACCAGGTTTAACAATGTGTACAATGCAATCCCTCTTGACCTTAGGCCTCCACCTAGTTTAGCCCTGATTAAGTTTCCAGATAGATTTGACATAGATATGGCTTTTCAACTTAGAGAAATAAATACCCCTACACTTGAAGATATGCAAAGTGTAGCTGTTAGCGTAGAAGATAATCTGCTTTCCAAAAGGGATAGAGTTAGAAATGAGAGAAGAACACCTTTGAAATATGAATATTCACCCTTTGATCAAAAAATGGATGCTTTAGCTAAAGGAATGGAAGGTTGATGGATAGAATAGAAGTCATTGAAAGGAAACCTCACTGGGATAAGCAACAGGCTAATCTAGTAAGGAATCCAAACTTTAGGAAAAACCAGAACCAAAACACTGGTAAAAATGGACCTGATCAGAACATTAGGCCACCTTTCCAACAAAATTATGCTGAGACTTCCCACCAAGAAGACCCTGAGATAGACACTCAGATCAACCTTATGGGTTTAGATAATGAACAAACTATTTTTCTAACTCAAGATGATCAAGAATTATACATGCTTACTCAAAGAGGAGAATATTTCAACTATAAGCAAGGGTATGACTCTACTATTTTCAAATTCCATAAGTAGTACAACTTAAGAAGCAAGAAGAACACTGATGTTCCTGAGCAGAATAAAAAAGCA
The DNA here is from genome assembly GCA_000404065.3 of Pinus taeda. Lineage (NCBI taxonomy): Eukaryota > Viridiplantae > Streptophyta > Pinopsida > Pinales > Pinaceae > Pinus > Pinus taeda. Next base: position 234,813 of record APFE031175421.1, read on the forward strand.
ATACCTAGCCAGCCTAAGAAAGTAAAAGCTACAAATCAGAATCCTCAAGTTACAAAAACCTTACAAATCCTTTCTAGACCACATCAAAATCCTCCTAGTCCCACCATTGAAGATGTAACAGATAACCAGCCTTCTAATGAGTAGCCTTCCACTTCAATCCCCCTCAAAGGAACAGTGGAACAGCCTCCAGAAATCATATTAGAAAATCCGGATAAAAGCACTCCTAACAATGAAAAAGAAAAAAATACTACTCAGAACTTTGGCTCTAAAATTTCAAATATTCAAATAGATAAATCCCCTCTATCTTTCAATTTGGGAGCAGAGGTAGCCAAACTAAAAATTTCAGCGCCTTTGACAAAATTAGTTAAACATGAAACTTACAGATCTCAAATTAGTAAATCTCTGAACTTTGTTGAAAATGAAGACTCTGTGAATCTATTTGATGACCAACCTAAATTAATTTTCGAACCAAATGTTAATGAAAAGCCAGTTGAAGGAGGGGTACCACCCCTCTACATTAGCCTTAACATCCATGATAAAATCCTACATAATGCCATGCTTGACTCTAGAGCCTCACATAATCATATGCCTAAGTCTGTAATGGAAAAGCTTAACTTGGATATCGCTAGGGCTTATAAAGATCTCTTTTCCTTTGATTCAAGCCAAGTTAAATTCTTAGGTCTCATAAAAGATTTGTGTGTCTCCCTAGTTCAATACCCTACCAAGACCATACTTATGGACATAGTTGTTGCTGACATACCACCCAAGTATGGTATGCTATTGTCTAGAGATTGGGGTGCCAAACTCCAAGGTTCTCTGCTATTGGACATGTCCTATGCTACCATATCAATATTTGGACACCCCACGAAGTTGTATACAGAGACTTTGATGAATTATGTAGTGAGTTCCCAGGAAATACCTCAGAATTTCCCATATATTCAATACATTTTGATATTAATTCCTTCATACTTTACAATGATGAAAACAATCAAGAAAACACTTCAAGTAGGATAACAACAGAACCAAAAGAAATTGTAGTATTAAAGGAAAATCAAAATGTCCAAATTCATGAAACATCAGATAAAACGATGATCTAGATACCTTAGTTAAGAAGGATTCCACTACCCCAGATGAAAATTATGAGCATGAAATCCTGTGGCATCTTGAATTTGATGGGTCAGTCAACAAATTAGGTGTAGGGGTAGGTGTATGGGTTTACAACTTAGAAAACAATTATTTAGAAGGTCATGCATACAGGTTGAAATTTAAATGTACAAAAAGTATGGCCGAATATGAAGAACTTTTGTTAGGTCTGAAACTTGTTAAAAGATTAGGAGCCATCAGAGTCTCTATTATGGGAGATTCTTAGTTAGTGATTAAACAAGTTAATGATGTTTATATGACTAGAGATCCTAGACTCGGGTTTTATAGAGGAAAAAACATAGAGATACTAAATACTTTCTTAGAAACCAAACCTGTTGTTATCCCCAGAAAACACAACATGTAGGCTCACATCTTAGCCATGTTTGCTAGTACTTGAAAGTTGCCTTTCTAGCCCAACCATTAATACACTACTGAGGTTAGGCATAGACCTTCCATTCCTAAAAATTTAAAGAACTGGAAAGTATTTGAGAATGATCAACAAATTAACAATTTTCTAACTTTAGATAATGAATTTGTAAATACCAACATAGACACAGACATAGCATTAGATATCGATTGCTCTGATGAAATAGAAATTAACAAACTAGAAGATGATAAAATAGATAGATTTCATCCTACAAAGTTTACAAAATCAGATATTAGAAACCTAAAACAGATGGAAATTTACGAAGTCATTGATGAAGAAACTGAATTCAAAAACCTTAAAGATAATTTTCTACCCAAAGGATTAACTCCTTCAGAGGACTTATTCGATTAAAACGATATCCCCAAAAAGCCTAAAATGGAACCTTTGAAATCAGACATTGGGGAATGTAACATAGGATTTGAAGAGAATCTCAAACTAATAAAGTTGTCAAAATCATTACCTCCCATTGAAAAACTAAAATATATGGAACTATTGAGAGAATTTCAGGATGTTTTTTCCTAGAGTTATGAGGAATTGAAATCTTATGATACTAGCATAATACAACACACTATTCCATTGAAAGAAGATAAAAAGCCTTTTAGACAAAATCTTAGAAGAATAAATCTTGTTCTACTACACTCTATTGAAAAGAAGATTAAGAGAATGTATGAAGCGGGAATCATAGCACATATTAGGTTCTCTGACTGGGTTTCCAATCTGGTACCCACTAGAAAGAAAACAGGTGAAGTTAGGTTGTGTGTTGTTCTTAGAAATCTGAATAAAGTTTCACTTAAGGATAACTATCCTCTTCCAAAAATGGATCACATATTACAGAGGGTAGTGGGTTCCTCCAGAATTTCATTGCTAGATGGGTTCTCTGGTTATAACCAAATCCTAGTCCACCCAGATGATCAGGAAAAGACTACAATCACAACTCCATGGGGCACTTTCATGCATGTGAAAATTCCATTTGGGTTAAGAAATGCAGGGGCCAGCTTTCAAAGAGTAATGGACATAGCCTTTGCCAAAGAAATCTATGAATTCTTGGTAATTTACCTTGATGACCTCATAGTATTCTCTAAATCAGATCATCAACACCTAGATCATATTAGGCAGGTCTTTGTTAAATGCAGGAAATATGGAATTTCTTTGAATCCTAAAAAATCTTTATTTGCGTTGGAAGAAGGGAAATTGTTACGCCACATTATCTCCAAAGATGGTATCAGGATTGACCCAACAAGAATTGAAGCTATTTTGCAGATACCAGATCCCAAGAATATCAAAGAACTTCAAGCATTTCTAGGGAAGATAAACTTTTTGAGGAGATCTATCTCTAATTTAGCTGAGTTAATTAAATTACTAAACAACATGTTAAATAAAGATTCGACTACTAAATGGACTCTAGAGGCTAAAAAGTCATTTGAAGATATAAAGTTAGCCTTAACACAAATGCCAGTCCTCATTAGTCCAAAGTTTGATAGGGAATTTCTCATCTTTTCTTTTGCTTCAGAACACACCATTGTTGCAATCCTCCTACAGAAAAATGATGAGGGTTTTGAACAACCAATAGCCTTCTTCAGTAAAGCCTTGAGAGATGCACCTGTAAATTATAACATAATGGAGAAACAAGTTTTTTCTCTGGTTAAATCCATAAATGTTTCAGAGTTTATGTTTTTTACTCCCATATAGTAGCTTATGTTCCCAATGTTGTGGCTAAAGACATTTTAACACATGATGGACCTGATGGAAAAAGGGGAAACTGGATAGCTACAATATTAGAGTATGATTTAGAAAATTAAACCTACAACATTGATCAAAGGCCATGGTTTGGCTAAGCTAATGGTTAAATCAAACTATCAAGCCCTAGACATAAACATCATTGTAGAACTAGATAACGAAGAGGAGATGGAAACTCCACAGATCAGCCAAGTCTTTACAGATTCACCATGGTATGCTGACATAATATATGTTCTACAAAACCTTCAAGCTCCTATAGAGCTATCCAGAACTAAAAGTAGGTTTTTGAAGATGAAATCTTTAAAGTTTTGCATAATTGATAATGCCTTATTTTGGAAAAATCATGAAGGCATATTGTTAAATTGTTTGTTAAATGAGGAATAGAATTTTGCAAGAATTTCATGCAGGTGACTGTGGGGGGCATCTCTATTGGAGGACAAAATATGATAAGATCTTGAGGGCTGGTTTTTACTAGCCCACTCTGTTTTCTAATGTGAACAAATTTGTAACCTCATGCCACAAATGTCAAATTTTTGAAGGAAAAAGAAAATTATTGCCATTACCTTTCAAAACCTATATCAACTGAAACACCATTTCAACAATGGGGTCATGACTTCATTGGTGAAATTCACATCCCTTCCTCTGCCCAGCATAGATGGATCTTAATTGCCACGGATTATTTTACAAAATGGATAGAAGCCATACCCTCAAGAGAAGCCACCAATACTACCATAATAGGTTTTCTTAAGGCCAACATTCTATCCATATTCGGTTGTCCCACTAAAATCATCACAGATAATGATGTAGCTTTCAAATCAAAAAGGATGATTGATTTTTGCAACAAGTATCACATAACCCTTGGCCATTCCACAACCCACTATCCCTAGGGAAATGGACTTGCAGAATCGTCCAATAAAATCCTAATGAATATCATTAAAAATTTATTGGAAGACAATAAGAAGGCTTGGAATAAGAAACTAGTGAATGCTTTATGGGCAGATAGATTGAGCACAAAGAAATCTATTGTCACTAGTCCTTATCAGCTAGTCTATGGAATGGAGGTTGTCTTCCCATATTATTTGGGAACACCAGTGGTGAAATTACTCCAAGAAGCATAGGTCGAGCCCAATGACATTCAAAGAAGGATCAACTAGACTATTCATTTGCAACAAACCAAAGAACAAGTCTACATCAAATCCCAAGTGGTATAGGAGAAAATTAAGAAAGCATTTGACAAAAGAACCAAGGCAGAAGATTTATATCTAGGAGACAAAGTACTGAAATAGGACTCAAGAAGGGAAGATAAATGGAAACATGGGAAGTTTGACTTCCTGTGGAAAGTTCCTTACATTATTTATGTTTTCAGAGGTAATAATGCCTATTTCCTTAAAGAACTGGATGGTGCAGAAGTAGCAGGAGGACTAGTGAATGGTTGAATGCTTAAACACTATAGGGATCCCTGTTGGAGAGGTAAATCCCCTCTACGGATAGAGGCGATCCCTACTGGCCCTGAACGGGTCTAGCAACAATCAAACAATGCTATCAAGCAAATTCCTAATTGCAAATAAAAGGTAGGTGATGAAGACCTACTTGAGTTCCAACACTTTTGTTCATAGAAGAGACGTCACCCACGCTCCTTTGTCTTGGTCGGTCACAATCCTCCACTATCTCCGTGAATGGACACTTGCACACAAAGAGAACAACACAAACACAAGCGTGAAACCTAATATATGCAATTATACATCAGTCAGGAAGGATATAATTCAACATCAACCATTACAAGTACAATGAGAATGGAACCATAACGATAGTCATCTATTATTAATAATCAACAAAGGAGAATACAACCAGTGTCATGACGTCAAGTCCTCCTTTGGCTGGGTACTCAGCTACACAAGTCTTGCAAAGCTTGAAGGGATGAGGGACAAGCCTCTCTCCCTTTGGTGACAAGATCTCCTTGCTTAGTTAAAGCCTTATGGACATAAAGAAGGCTTTTGCAACTCTAATCTCTTGATATCTTCCTTTCAGCACAAGTATTGCCACTAGAATCAGAACTAGCTTGCTCAAGCCATGGAGACAATCTTTTATAGATGAAAAGGAAGGGATAAGATCAATCACAACAATAATGGATTTGGCTTCATCACTTGGAAACTTCTATGGAATGGTGGCAAACTACTTCCCATTCAAGGAGATTCGAAGCCAAACCATCCTCACTTAACTTGGATTCAGTTGGTGAATGAGTTGGATAGAACTTTTGGAGGTTGATTGGTTCAAAACTTTGCCCAAAAAGGTTGGCGCGATTGTGACTCTGGGACAGAGCACTAATGGCACGCCCCTTTTATAGGATTTTCCCCATTGGCACGGGCATAACACAGTGGGCCAGCGCTAATGTAAAAAGGGTTGTTTTTAAGGGCAAGGTGCAGGAGATGTCTTCAGGGCATATGCAGCTCATGTTCAGAGGTGAATTATGCAAGTGGTTTCAAGTCTTGTCACTTCTCACAAGTCCCGGAATGAGTCCTCCAAGATGCAGGAGAGGGGTAATAGGGATGGTGACAAATTACTGCGTCACAATCCCAGTTATTGATTCCACTAATCACTTGTACATATTATATCATTCATAAAGTTCAGTGTGGATTAGATGGTAAACTTTGGAGTTGAAGCCCGAAGAGAAGGCCCTAAGCTTTAAAGTTTTACTATCAATAAATATCAATAAAGTAGCAAAGTAAAAAGGCAACTTGTAGAGTAAAACTAGAGAAATTCAAAAGGCCATTGATCTATTAGTTCTTGACATTTCACCAGGAAATTCAATCCCCAAGTGGAGCCACTATTATGTTCCTATGCCAATAGGTGTCATAAGTTTTGAATGAATGAGGTCAAAATTGTCATATGTACATACCTTCTCTTTCTGCAATTTTTTCCATATTTGTAAAAAAATAAAAAATTAAAAAATGTAAAGAGGGTATGTCCTAAAGGAAAAATCAAAGAACAAAAAGAATAAAAAGGTCAAAAAAGATGAAAAATGAACCCCAAAGAAAAAGAAAAATACCATGAAAGTGTGCAAATCCAAATGCCACTACTATTTTATTTGTTTTACAATAATGATTGTGTGCAATGTGTTATTTTTTCCACAATCCATGGTAACCAAACAGTTTAATCTTGGTTATTCCATGTTTTCAATTTCATACTTAGAGATAGAGAATAAAATCTGACCAAATTATTTAATCTTGGCAGATAAGTAGATAGGTAGAGTCAATAAAAGGAGCTCAATTGTTTAATGTAAGCCCTTGGATGTAATAAGAATAGACTTAGATAGATTTCTATTGTAAAAGAAAAGAAAAATTTTGATAAGGGTTTGTCAGTTTAAGTGCACCCTAATAAAGAGTAGAAAAAATGGTAGGATGTTGTTATAGAAATTTTTGGGCACTGCAACCCCAATCATAAATGTCCATAAACTAAGGGCTCCTAAGTCCCTAAAAGTGTTTCTTTACTACCTAAAAGAACAAGGTCAGCTGATTACATCATCTCCCATAAGTTCTCCACAAAAAACTGCTCAGAAATGGTCAAAACTCGACCATACTGAATGCCCAGTGTAGAGGGTGCGATGCATACCACCTTCCTAGTGTAAAGGCTGCAATGCATACTAGATGGCCCCTCTGTAGGGTGCGATGGGTGAGAATGGACAAGTGTCAGAGCGAAAGTTTCTGGAAGATTCCATGATCTTCCACCTCACAAACTACCCCTGCCATTTGTCCATTCTCGCCCATCACACCCTACAGAGGGGCCATCCAATATGCATCGCACCCTTTACACTAGGAAGGTGATATGCATCACACCCTCTGCACTGGGCATTCAGTATGGTCCAGTTTTGACCATTTCTGAGCAGTTGTCTGTGGAGAATTTTTGGGAGATGATGTAATCAGCTGACCTTGTTCCTTTAGGTAGTGAAGCAACACTTTTAGGGACATAGGAGCCCTCATTATATGGACATTTATGATTGGGGTTGCAGTGCCCAAAAATGTCTATAACAGTTGCCCCCTAAAGCATGAGGTTGTTAATCTTTTGATGTCGGGTGAAATGCTTTTACCATGAGGATCCGAAGTTTTTTTGAGCTGGGAGGCGACCTGTAATAAGATAAAATACAATACATTATCTTCATAATATTTTTCATGATATAGCTAAGGCGGGCATTTCCATGCTCAGCTTTATAAGGGATAGACAACCGTCTGTGTAGCAGACTGATGATTCGGACGGAGTCATCATCCTTGATTTGGATGATCATCTGTTTGACAATGATGTACATTTGATGTCTTTATATTCCTAAATATATCGCAGCCCAGATGGATGAAAATAGATCCAGGGTCTTCAAACCTTGTTCTATCTTCACACGGAGTACAAGTCGATCCATGTGAAAAATGTTCTGGGGTCGAACATGGAAATAAATCGCCTGATTACCAGCCAATGATGTAAGCTATTAACAGGCGTGAGAGGAGTCACCAATAATAACAATGACCCTCCAGGTACTACAGTACAATTCGTGTGGTGTGAAAAAGGACTTGGTGTCAAACACCACGCAAAATCTCTCATCCGAAGGCCATTGAGGTAAACCTGTCGCCGAAAGTGAGAAACTTGTCATTGAGGCATGTAAGCTTCAAAGTACTAAAAGGGGTTGTTCCTAAGTCAACTTCTTAGATAATGAGATGATGTCGACAAGAAGTGGCCCGTTGTAGGAGGGCCTTAATGAATCCCTCATCTATGACATGGAACAGAGCAAATGATTTTGGAGGTGAAAACGATCTGATGATATAGGGTTCAGGGTGGCGATCATGAAAGAATGGAGCGTGAATGTATTGCAGCCAGTGACACACAGGTGAATTCTCTGAGCGACTTCTCTTGAACATATTGGCGACACTGACGATGGATTGGTAGCGTTAACCCCAAAGATGGATGGTGTGACAGACCAATGGTGATATGACCAGTGAACAGAAGAACCCAACCCGACTCAGATGCGGAGAGAAAGTGTCATGTTCAAGAGAGACTTGCTACCAATAAAGTTCCTTCAAGTTTTCTTCCCAATTTTCCCCAATCATTGCTGACCAATACCTCTTTATTTTTGTCAAGCTTAAAGAGGATAACATATGCTTGTTCTATAATTCGCCCTTCGGGCGAACTTGTCTCTATGTTTTAACGAGCCTAGTGACAGTGAAACTCGTTCTTATTCATTTGGACAAGTTTATCGTTATTAGGTTTTAACGAGTTTAACGACAAAGATAACTCGTTCCTTTTCAATTTTTTAGAGAGTCTGAAAGGGACAGAAAGGAAACTCCAATGATTCTTTTTTGTCATATAATCCCTTAAGTCTAAAAAAGTGTAAAATAAAACGAAAGGGATGAATTTTCGATAGTTTTAACGAGCCGAACAAGACATGCGCTCGATATTTTTGTGTAATAATCCCTCAAGTCCAAAAAGATTAAAATCTAGAGGAGGGATAGCACTTCCGATGACTTTAACGAGTCGGAGAGGCTAATCGCTCGGCAATCTTTTCATATTTTACGAGTCAGTTGAAAAGAGCTTAAAGGAGACTCGTTTTCTGAGGAACGAGTGATGATTTCGGGTAGCGGTTGATTCCAGGTAAGGTTTGGAATTTTCCAATCACAGCAGTGTCACAAGGATGGCTAATAGAATCACTCTTTGCAGATGTTCCTCGAAAGGGGTAAACAATCAAATGGAGGCGAATTGTCCAAACCCCAGAGGCTCAGCAAGACAAGGAAACATACTCAGAATTCGAAAAGAAAAGAATGCAACTGAAGAGCACAAATTTAGCTCTTACCTGGTCCAGATGGCATCAAGAATCGTCCTCAGAATCTCTCGGAATCAGCTAGTGAAAATCAGAGGGGAAAAGCACCTCCAAAGCCCCAACAAACCAAGTTAAAATGAAATGGTAAAATGAGAGGTAAAAGTCACTTTTAAATTACCATTCACGTAATTCAAGTAAAGTATTAGTGTTCTTAACTCATTTATCAAGCATATGTTTTCATTTATAAACGGTTTGATGAAGCATTTGAACAGGTAGTACTATCTTTGAAAGAACAAATGCTAACGATGAATCAAGAAATCAATGACCATTATCACGAGCAGTTTTAACACGGAATTCAAGCTCGTTAAAAAATAAACATAAGCAATGAGAAAATTTTTACCCCAGAGTTTAAGATCATTAAAAAATGAACCAATCCCCGGTAAATAACCAATCACAAGACAAAGGTTGGTGTCCTTTGTTCCCCTCTTGTCTATTTTTCATAAAGGAAAACTAAAGTAGTTTTAACTTGTTTGTTTCTAAGATAGCTACTAGTCTTAGTGGGAATAGCAGCTCTAAGTGGACACTATTCCCGATAACAAAATGGCAAATCCACTGGGAATAGTGTCCACTTAGAGCTGCTATTCCCACTAAGACTAGTAGCTATCTTAGAAACAATCAAGTTAAAACTACTTTCATTTTCCTTTATGAAAAATAGACAAGAGGGGAACAGAAGACACCAACCTTTCTCTATTTTTCATAAAGGAAAACGAAAGTAGTTTTAACTTGTTTGTTTCTAAGATAGCTACCGGCCTTAGTGGGAATAGCAGATCTAAGTGGACACTATTCCCAGTAACCGATGTGTAGATGGGTAAGTAGGTGAATGGTTGCAGAATTATGGTGATTTATCGGATAAAATCATGTCATTTACTTTCATCATCAAATTTGTTAAAGTATGGATGACAATGGGACAGTTACAAAGTCAAGTGATTAATTTCCCCATTCATTTTACCTTTTCACTAATTTCCTACAACTAGAAATTAAAAGTACCTAAAACCCTAATTTAAAGGGGTTAAGAGCATTTTTCTAACTTCTGGAGGGATCGGACCCTCGGCCCAATAACTTATAAGGTTTGAGTACTACAACCCCCTTACAAACATTCACTCCCTCAATGAACATTCATCTCACCTAAAAATCTCTTTTCCTAAGGTGAAATCCTCATTTACCTAGGAAAAGTAATAAACCTTACCTAAAACCCCCTTTTTTTACATAAAAACCCATAAAAAGCATTAAGCCTAAGTTATGATGTGTAAATATGGATGTATAAATGTCAATATATCATACTTAGTGAAATTTGTTTTTCCTCTTCTGTTTCATATTAACTTTAATTTTTATTATATTTAACTCCTGAAAAATAAACCCCTTTCCTGTATTAGTTAATTAAAATCCAAAATGTTAAATATCCTACCCCATGGTTTGAAATATAAACCATAAATAGTAAATAATTAAATGGATTAATTAGTCGATTTGAGACTAATTAAGAGCCATAACCCTCCACCATACAAATAGGGATTAATTAATTAAACAGTGATTAATTAATAACCCTCATCCAATCATATCACCCCCGGCGTCATTAAGCCACCCTAACCTACAATTAAAATCCCATCAAGCCCCTCCATTAACTCCCTGACCAAATCACATCTTGATCACTGTACAATCTGACCCCTTTAGATCTAATGGTTGTCGCTCATATCGGACGGCCTCTGATGTCGACCTTTACACATCCAATGTGAGTGGATTTACTATTCACCCCTCTGCTACGTGTCGCCCGATGAATAGCATCGGACAGACCTCCTCCAATACTGCCAAGTGCCCAAAGGCAGTGCGATAAATTATGCTTACTGCCTTCGCTTACCAACTTCACTACAAGACAAAAAATAACCTCCATCAGTTGGCGCCAACTATCACTTTCCCATCATACTCGCCAAAATCATTGTTTTTGTTTTTCACCAAGAAAATAAACTTTTGTTCTCCATGCAAGCACACAGTACATTCAATTTGTCAACGTGCTACCAACTGTCAACCTTCAACAGTCGTTGAACTCTAGATTATCATTACAAACCCATGTGCTCCCTGCAAATAGTGCACCAGTACCATTAATCTATTCAGACAACCGAAACTAGGTATTTACCCTATTTTCGACTAAGAAACCCTGTTTTCGTGCCAAACCTGAAGCTAAATTCCTTTAAATACTAAGTAATTTAGTTAATTAAGCCACCTGGTAGTCCTGAAACAGTCTAAAAAATACCAATTACTCCCAATTCTTATAAAACCCTTTACCCTATCCTGGAATCCACAAGAACCAACGATGGAAGCCCCAATTGCACTAAATGTTATGCCCATTACTACTCCTCACCGGGATTTAGACCACCTGTTATCAATCAGATTTTCCTTGAAGTTATTAGAAGAAGGAAAGGGGTCTGAGGTAACCACAAACCAATCTTTTAAGTACAGGTTCTAGCCAACCTATACTTAGAGAGGTCTCTCTCTTTAAGTTTTAGCATTGTTTTTTAGGTTTCAGGCTAGTTATGATAGCTTGAGGGTTGTGATTTTGTTTGGTGGTGGAATTCACGAGAAGATGGATAGAACAACGTATTTTAGGCCATTGGGCTATGGAGTCAACTGGATGATGGTTTAATTGGATCAGGTTGATTTAACAAAGGAGATTTTCACAGGGCAAGATAGCTAAACAAAAGACAAATGATAGCTTAAAAATGGGTGAAGTGATCTTGAACAGGGAGGAAGGGCAACTGAGAATCCTTCAACAGGGTTCAAGATAATGACAAGAGGGTGCTTATTAACAAAAATCAATTAAGTATTCTTTGTTAAATGGTCATATTGATAAACTATGAAAGTAGGGAGCACTTAAGAATTCCCTACCTATAATAGCCTAGAAGAAAACATTAAGAAAAATAAACGATTTGAAGATAGAATGCAATAAAGCTCTTTCTGAAACATAACTTTTCGTTTATCATTCAGATTTGAAACACATATGAATATTGATTAAACCAGAAAAACTATAAAAACAAAAGATATAGAATACTTATTTGTTTCTTGTTTGACACAGGTATCCTATAAAATTCCTTTACTTTATTACATTGTTCCAGCTAGCCATACAAAATTTGTTCAATAGCCCTTCAATTCCAAAAGTAAATTGAATACAGAAATGTCTAAGAATCCACCCTCAATAGTTCGAATGAGGAAGTATTTATACAAATGTTTACATCAAAATATCTCCTAACTAAGAGAGAAATATTCTAGGAAAACTAAATATCTTTTACATGAATATAGAGACAGATGGTCTCGAATGTAGAAACAGAATGTGAACTGATTATTGTTGTCCCTGTTTTTGTTGAAGGAGCTGGAGGCAGGTCCTATGAATATGCATCTCGCTGTCATGCTAGTAACTCTATGCTGGACATCTGATTTTATCTTTTCACTGATACTCTTTCACTTGTATCTGATACTCTTTACCTGTTCACCATTTTTCACCCTTTTTAACAAAATTTACTGTGGTAATTATTTCTCTTTAACTCACTTAAGTCATGGTAATTTACAAGACGTCATTCATGTTGGACCACCAATCATATTGTGGTATTCTTCTCCTTGTCAGCTTCCTGTAGATTTCATCTGCTTTAGTATATTACACAAAATTGGGTTGTACTAGGAATAGGTGCTTCACTTCATGTTCAATGTAAAAAATATTCTCCTCAACCATTAGCTTGTCATTGATGACTAAAGGACTTGGGAGTCCTTTACTTTGTAAGATGCCAAATTTCTTCATGAACTCATCAATATCTCCCTACATGCTTAGACATTTGTGTTCCAGGCCTTGCATTAGATTCCTTTTGGTCAACACTTTCTTTATTTCAAGGATGGTAGCAGTCCTAACCTCAATGTTTAATTGTTCCAATTGTTGCCTATTTTTAATATTTATAAAATTGATTAACTAGATTGCCTCTCCAGGATTTCTACCCAATTCCTCTCTGGTCTTCCGAACTTCTTCAAGAGCAGGCTTAACCAAATCAATTTGTTAAAAAATAATTTGAATTGATGACCAATTGTCATTGATGGAATCAATGATATTGGTCCACAATATCCTCTTGATCTCTGTCAAGGGCTTTTCAAATGTAAGGTTTTTCTCCAGTGCTTTAATTTGTTGGGTTAAGCCTTTGTTTTTCTTTGTCTCTTCTGCATAATTGATTTTTTATATATCATATTTCTACTCCAAAGTAGTGAATTTCTCTTTCATTTTATGCAGTTCTGTGACTTGGAGTTTCATCTCCTCCATGGATTTGATTAAGTCTTTTGTACTATGTTTGATGTACCTGTCTATGATTTACATGTTACTTCTATGGGTGTAGCTGTTGCCAAAGGAATATTTGGTGCTAAAGCTAACGTCGATGTAGAAGGGACCGTTGTTGAAAATATAGGTACTACAGTCTGGGGCTGTGTGGTCGACTCACTCTGCCTTGACTGTACTGCTTTCTCTAATTATTTCTCTGTTTCTTTTAGTTGCTCATTTAGCTTAAGGAACAAGTCCTTAAGCTCTTCTTCATTTTTCTTCTCAATCACTTCAACAGTCTGAGGGTGAATGAGTGGTGGCAATTTCAATTGTTTCCTAAGTGAAACTATATCTTCATTCTTCTTTTTTATTAGGCTCTCCGCCGCCTTGACATCCTTTGGGTCATGGCCTAACTAAATAATCAACTCCTCCAATGATTTGATTCTGTTGTATTTTGCTTGTGAGGAGTAGGGAAAATTTTAAGAACCACCCTAATTTGTATTTATAATAAATGGGCGAATCCCCATGATACATAGGAAAAATGGGAGGTGATTTTATCAATAATATAATATGTATATATAATTTTCTTGGTGAATCTCTCACCGGATTATATTATCTTGTAAAGTCATGGAAAATCTATCACTGAATTATAAAATCTTGTAAGATCTTGGCAAATCTTTCATTGAATAATAAAAAATGAAGTCTTGGTGAATGTTTTGTTAAAGTCTGAAACCATATATGATAATAGGAAAACATATTCATTAAATTTTAATATACTAACATACATGTTTGGAAAAAAGAAACATAGTTTTCTCTTCCTATAAACAATGTTGCAAGTTTCAGTGGCCATGTTTGTCAAGGTTCTCATTGTACACTCTTTCATATCCTTCTATTAGTTTTGATAATATTCCACAACAAAGTTCTTGTAGGTGTTGATCTTGACCACTAGTTCTGTCAAGGTAGGAGATATTAATCTTTTCTCTACCACTTTCGTCAAGCTACCACTTTTGTCAAGCTATCAAATTTCTTTCTTATTCCATAGAGTCCAACTATGAGAAAAAAAAAAAAAAAAAAAAAAAAAAAAAAAAAAAAAAAAAACATATTTTGTACCACTTTTGTCAACCTATGAAATTTCTTTCTTATTCCATAGACTCCAACTGTGAGATAAAAAAAAACATATTTTGTTTACTCCAACATGCCAACAAGTAGTAAGCCCCAACGATATAATATAAGAAAGCAGTAGGTATCCCAAAGGCCTGAAGGGGATCTAATGGAAAGAAGTGACCGTTGTCAGAAGCCTTCCAGTCAATATATTAATATATACATATAGATTTATTTATTTTTTAATTGGAAATCTTCAATTAAATAATAAAATTTTATTATGTCTCTCCCAATCTAAATTTCTTATTAGCATAATTCACTACCTTCATATGTCTTGCATTTTTTAACAATGTTGTAACATGTGGATTAATTTCCTTTTTGGTTCACAATCTCTGCCTTTTAGGAAAATATGGTGCACTAGACCAACCCCATATGGTGCACTGGCCCAACCCCTATAGATCATTACAACAAATTAAGAAAAACTGAGAAAATGGAAGGTTGTACAAACTAGCATATTTTTCAATCACTGGCCCAACCCCTACAGATCATTACAACAAATTAAGAATAACAAAGAAGATGAAAGGTTGTACAAACCAACATATTTTTCAAACAACTAATCCAACATCAGTACCTTAACTTTTTCATGAAGATATCATATTGAGAACGTTTGAAAAATGGTGGGAAATCTAGGCACTGACTATCTCCCTTCTGCGAGGGTGATGCAGAAAGAGTGATAAGATTTCACTCTTTTGAATTTTTTTTTTGTTAAATCAGAAAAACCAATATTAATGGAGATATTTGTATTTTTTACTAAAATTTTTGAAGTGACTAAATATAGCTTTAACCATTCACCTTAAGATGTTTTTTATAATATAATTTCCTAAGTCTATTGAATATCTTCATTATCATAAAAACCAACCTATATCCATCTTAACTCCACTTCTACCACTCTTGGAGGGATGAAATCTATTTATCCCTCTCAACGCTTGGTAGACCCGGAATTAAGATGGATCTAAGCTAATAGAATTTCCCCTTTTCATATCACGATATTTGATCCCTCCGGATCAAATATTTGTCTCAACTTGGCTTGACTAATCACCTATATATGCGTGGTGGTACAAAAATAGCACAACTGACACATCAGTTTGGTTTGTCATGTCCCTTTGTGTGTTTACATTCCACATATTTTCCAGTTGACTCATCTTCCTCTTGTCTCATGCCTATCTCACTCAGGTGTAATGAACCCTATGCTAACACACAAGTAGACTCGTGTCGTCTCATGTGCATACCCATATACCAACTAACTTGTCTCTCTCGATTGTGATATGCCCACACCAACTACTAGTCAACATGTCTCTACAACACATTTCCCACACTCATGCCCTCATCTGGCATCAACCTGTTCCATGTTGTCCCACATGTTACTTGCCCTATCACATCATCATGTAGGTAGTAATCCATTGTAGCATGGATTTGGTGGCACCTCCTTGTTGCACAACCCATCTCATCACAAGATGGTGAACACCCCAAATTTGGTTGTTCTACCCCACATGATCTTGTGCAAGAAGTCGACCACTCATCTAGGTGTGCCCATTTTGTGAAATGTTACATCACAACTTATCATGGCACTGAACCCATCTCAAGTATGTCTAAGTGGTCTCATGTGCTTGATTAAATCAAAGTTCTAAGGGTATTACTTCCTCCACCACTCAAAATCATTAGCATCCTTGACAATCCTCCAATTGACAAACTTGACCCATCATCCATGGAAACCTATCACCAAGTCTCCAAACTCTACCCAACCCAACATCTCCATCCTCCATAGGAAACTGTGAATTCTCTTGGTACCACTTGATCAATCACAACATTTCACAACCATCCACACTACCATTTGTTGAAACTATCCATACTTCCCTAAAAGGACACCTCCCTCCTAACTGTGTTCGCAATGTCTCAAACAACCTCTTAAACACTCTCTACCACCCCCTTGTACTAACCCAAGATATGGGAGGTGTTGCTTGATAATCTAACCCACACTCTGAGATCTATTATGAAGATGGGGTTACAAAGATCTTCTTCTTATAACTTTTTCAAAACCCAAGACAACTTCCACTATTCCACTTAGCACGTCAGGATATTTTCAGCGATGTAAAAGTTTTATCTCAATCTAACTCCTGGAGTGAATGTTATGTCCATTTAAAGTTTAACCAATACCAAAACTTGATGCCAAATTTGGTCTGTATTGTGCACCCTTAAATTTCCTCTTTGGCTAATCACGTTTGCAACATGCTCTAGTTGTTAATTTTGTGCATTTATATATTTAATGGCTCACTAACTTTCTACAACTGTTTGCAGGGTCCCCAAGGTCTGTCAGGGTTTTAAACTTAGGGGGAGGGGGAGTGCAGAGGAAAGCACCCTCAATACCGTTGGCATATGTGGAAGATGTTGATTTATCATGGGGCCCCTTCTTCCTCTACCGCTTACTATTTTCACACCCACTCACCCTCACCCCCCTGGAAATCTGCTTTGGTTTGTTCAAGGTAGAACTTCGTGCAAGGGAGAAACTTTTCCTTTACTTCGAATTGACTAGATATGTTCTACGACCTAGCTCATATTTACAACACTCGCTACCTTCTCAATTCATGTTACTAGCATATAATAGGTCTAATGACAAGGTTTCATATCTCGACCTCACTTTCAGACTTCTGATATCTCACATTTTCCCAATATCCTAAGAAGTGAAGAAACATATGATGGGAAAATTCCCCATCTATCGAGCCCATCAAGTTACGAGACTTCCTCGCACACATTGTCACTTACAACTCATTTCACTCTCACAATATGGTTGTCCACATCGACAATGTTCTACCATGTGGCTCCTTCTTACCTTATGTGGTACCACCATATCAATATAGCACAAATCCTCATCCTCATTGCTTTCATATGTATCCCCACGTGTTCTTTGTCATGCCTATGTGGCACAACCACGTCAACATGGAATGTGGGGCCCACCATGGTCTCCCTTAGATTTTACAATGAAATCATGTTATATCTAGTTTTAGAGAAATCGAATGGTTCATTTTATTATCCACCATTGGCATGTCCTAGACCCCAAATTTACTTGGTTGAACAAGGAAAATTTGGCTTAACAAATACATGAGGCTCCATAAGGGTGTGCATTTCTTGTCACCCCCAAATCCTGGATTCCCCAGATGTTATGCACAAATTACAAAATATGGTCATATCCCTATCTAATACCTCTTAGATGGACATACCCGCGCTCACATTTGGATTCCTTAGATACTGAATTAAATCAAACATAATGCATTGTGGGTCCCATACAATGTGTTCCACATGTGATAAGGAAAAGGGTAATTATTAGAGCCTGATGATACGTGGGCTTCTAGGAGTTGGAAAACCTTTGCCACCTTTGGATGTATTGACCCTTGGATTCAAGATAAAATCTAGTCCAAAAAAATCTAGATTGAACAAGGCACAATATTCTGCCAAACCTCTCGACAAAGGAATCCAATCGCAAAATGATCTAGGATGTTCCCAAAGTGGCAAAACTTCTACCAAACTAGATTTTCGGATTCTTTGGGGCATGAAGGGGAAAAACATATTGAAAACTGAGAAAAAAAATTTACGGCTTGGGGCATTAGCCCAAACATCAATTTCTATAAAGGAGATGGTCAAAGCTTGAATATTAGCCTTTGACAGATGAAGCAAGTATGTAACTCAATCCTTAAGGATTTTAACTAGTATTTCTTAATATAGTGACATTTGAGTACATAGTTTGAAGTCATCATCCAAGTAGTAGAAATAAGAACCATTTTGAAGAGATTCACAACTTATATCAATTTTCACAAGACCTAAAAAAGGATAAACAATCATGTAGGTGCTCAACCAAGCATATAGATAATTTATAGATCATAAATAGGGTAGCAACTCCATGGTGCTACCAACCTTTAAAATCATAACACTCACAATAAGCAATTAGTAAGGGAAATCACAAATTTCAAGCATCCACACATGAATATAGACAAACCACACATTATTCCTTAATTATGTAATCAACAACTCTAACCAAATATTCACTAAAATCACAACATATAAGATAAACTTGCAACATATGAGATAGCCTACAATCACGAGTATGCAAATGAACTACCCAATTCCAACATTTAACATAACTGAAACTTGCAAAATAATTGGTTGATCTTGAGAGGACTTTAGACCATAAACCATAAACATATATGATGTCTTGCACTTCATGAGATGGTTGTAACCACAAAGTTCAAGAAGCTCAATATCACCATATAAATATATAAGATAGTTGTAAAACCATGATTAAATAGTGAATCATACATTCTTTCATGAATGATATAGGATTAATCATTAATCATAAGCATAATAAGGAATATCATAGCTTGTTTTCTAACATGCATAACTAAGTATACATATTTGTGCGCGTTAAGTTGATAGGAAACTAAAGGAGGGGATTCAACTATTTGTCCAGCCATAGGGTAGTTGTTACACTAAAAATTGTCACCATGACTATCTGCAGTTAATATGGCTCCATCAATAGTCATATTATCCTCCTTTTCAAGCCTAATACCTCTGCTCTCCATGTCAAACTTCAAGAAAGAAAGAAAGTAAATAAAAATCATGTTTATCTCTGGGTACGCAGGTTCTCTCTACCTTGCCTGTGTGTACGCATCCCAAGCTCATTGTACCTGCGTACTTGTACACTCTGTAAGTCAAGGGATGGGTGCGTACTCCTGTAAAAGTCAAAAGGCGCGAGTTTCATCTTAAAAAACTTGTGGTCACTTCTAGAGCCTTCTAGAAGAGTGTTTGATGTGTATTGAGTGCCTCCAGATGGTTCATGCATCCCTATGATAGAGAAACTTATCCCATCAAGAGAGGAGCTACCCCATACAAAAGAGGGAGTATCCCATTGATGTTGGAACTGAATAACTTCCTCTAGAACACTATAAATACAGGCATTGGGCCAAAGGAGGGGAGGTTGAAAGCTGAACATTCCAAAGGATAGATGCTGCTGGAATTAGGACTTCCTTGTAGAAGCTTGTGAGGAGAGATTACCATCCTTTCTTGTTTCATTTGGAATTGGGTGAGCTTGTCAAAGTAGAGGAAAACTCTTGCTGAACCCTGGGAGGAACTTGCACAACACCAAGGCTCAGGTTGTAATGGTTTCTTTTGTTTCCTATTAATACAAATAAGTCCATTCTTCTCAATGATTTGTTGTTAATGAATTGTTTCATATACTCCTTGGTCTATATGTTGAATATGTTTTGTTTTATGAGATATTCAGGTGTTATGTAATCGTTTGATTGTTAGTGTATGCAGGTTTCGAAGTGAAGGAGGAGCTCATCTGGATCGACGAGGCTAGACTACTACAACAGCGGTTGGACTTCAGGTAGGATCGAAAACACACTTTGTTTCTCGTATGATAATGCATGTTTAGAGAAGGATTGCTCTTAATTGTCTTGTTTGTCACTAGAAAGTCTTAGGCTTCTAGGGAGGTTAGATTTGTCCGCAAAAATAACTCTTTCCACATGACAAATTGGCGACTCCGCTGGGGAATCCATTGATGTGATTGACTTTTCCTTTGAGTGACACTTTGACCTGAAAAGAGTCATTTCTTTTTTGGTTTTTGACTATTTGACTGTGTCTTTGGGTGGGCTAGCTTAGAGTTAAGTTAGAATTTAGTTTTTCTTAATTTTTCAGTAGTACGCACCCTCTGAGTTAGACACAGTGCATACCTGTACACACTGTATCTTTGTACACAGAGCGTGGACGCACCTGGTCAAACAGGTTGCCTGCATACCTTGTCAAAATTGAGAAAATTTCCATTTTATCCATTTTTTCCTTTAGATTTTGTCTTTCATTAGTCTTTACTGCCCAGATCCACTGGTTATCTATCAGAGATCTTCACCTGAACTTGTTTCGTTAGCGTCAAGAGTTTTAGTGAAATTCATAGAAGTTCTAGCCCTAGGGTTTGATTTTGCATTGGTCCTGTAGTGACTTTAGCTTTAGAAGTGGTGAAACCTTGGATCTCTCTGGTTTTATCTCAGTCTTCTTAGGAGTCGGACCAGTCATAAAGTCTGCCTGTGTGAGCAACCTACCTTTGTGTTGTCTCTTTGCGAAATTTCAAAATAGCTTGTTGATTGAAGTTGTGAATTTCATTCTTAAGAAAAGAACAAAACGAGTTTGATTTTCTGTTTTGATTAGTTTATGATTCTGCATGAACTAGTGCTTGGTTTGATTGTTGCCGAGTAAAACATCCCGGAATCATCTTAGTAGGCTTTTGCCTCTTTAGATTTACTTTTAGGTAAATTTCCTTTTGATTTGCTTTTGAGTGAGCTTTCATAGATTTTTATAGATCTTGAAATTGCTTTTGATTAGATTAGTTTTACATGCTTTATTAGATAGAAAAAATACAAAAGATCTCCTTTGCAAAGTTTTTTTTTAAAGTAGCATTTGAAGTTTTTGAAAGAGAAAGGAATTTTTCGTGCAAGTAATGAGTGGTCATGTTTTGTGCGCTTGGAAAAGATAAAGAGATTGTTTCTTTGATTGTCTATTAAGAAAGTTGTTTTTATCAAAAGTTTGCATTCTCCAACTCTCTTAATTAGGGAATTCATTGAAAAAAGAAAAGTAGTGTAAATCATCCTAGGTGCATCTTTTAGTGAATTGGAGTCGAGTCTATACACCATCAGTTTCATCTCCACTACCTTTTGTCTTAACGAACAACCATTAAAATCAACGCTTAAAGTAAAATTAACTTAGACATTTTTCTTTTACTAGGGCTCTGAAGCACCAATATAGATCAGGCTAGTGTCTTGGAGTAGGTAAGTAATTAACTCTCCAAGACTACAGAACCAAACAAGTAGCTTATCTTGTGATAGGATAAATCCAGCTGTTGCATTTATACTCTGGGAAAGCTCCTCTTAAAGGAGAAGCACGAGCTCGTGTCCGCACCAGTGAGGGGATCAATCCTCCCTCGTTGGGAACGACGCCAGACACGCACATATTACAAACGGTAAACCTCATATTGAGGAACCAGGGGATCACTTATCGGTAAAACTTGGATTGACCATTTTCAAGGAGCCGGTAAGGGGATTGAGCTTGTCACTCTGCCCTTGCGTGCTGTCGGAGTGTAGACTGTTCCCCCGGGTATATTTGTTGCTGTTGGTAACCTTAGTGGCCATAATCTTAGG
>APFE031175422.1:6514-23974 GCA_000404065.3 Pinus taeda
CTAATTTATTTACAAAATGCAATATTGTACATTTTATGCATTTTTAACCCAGGCTAGATAAATGATGAGACTTCAAAGGAGTACCATTTTCAAACCAGTTGACCAAATGAGGTGAAACAAGTGGCAATGGGAAGCTTATAAAAAATCCATTCTAACAAATCAATCAAAACAAGAATCCAAAAAAAATAAAAAATTAACAAAAGCGTAGGGCAATCAATTAAATAAAAATCCCAAAAGGTATTTAGCCAAAATTTTATAGAAAGGGTCTCCATTATTTGAGTTGAGCAAGTCAATAATGGGGGGGTTGTGTTTTCACCACAACAATGGCGACACACGGGAGAAGAACCAGCTATCTATCTTTGGTGTAAATGAGATTTTCCTAAAATTAAAGTAAAAATAATTAAAGAAGAGAAAATTATGCTTGAAATCCTTAACTAGGTTCACTAGTATGAATAAAAGCAAAATCATCTAACTGTAACTTTTCTTAAAACTTCTCATAAATTGAAATATTCCAAAACTCTATATTAGTCCTTAATTAGTTGTAGAGATAGAGCAAGGGTCACTTTACAGCTTAGCTTTTTAAAATATACTCATTTGTCACAGGTAGAGCCACTGCTGCCAGCAAACATCTATAGTCTTGATAGGGTTACCTTTTAATCATCAATGATTGAGAATCCTATCTCTTTAAAAATTATTGATCTAGAAATAAATTCATATATATATGTTTATTTATTTTTATTTTTTTATCTTATTTTATTTTTTTTATAAATCTTTAAAAGCCATTGTCCTAGTTTGGTGGCCAGATAGTTGACAATGCCATTCACTGGTTATAATCAGACTAAACAAGCTGGATCGTGATGATACCCCTTGTCTTATAATTGTTTACAATCATAAGCCATTACTCTGGTTTGTTTAGCAGTGTTGGTAATGTCAGCCTATTTTTCCCCTATGATCATGGTAAGCAGGCTCATGATGAGACCTCTTATCTTTTAAGTTTAAATATATTTCTGGATTATACTCTAAAAAATAAGACAATTTGGGACAGGGAGAATCATTGACTCCTTAAGAGTTAAGAATGACAATTTCAGAGTTAAAGGTGCTTTGCTGTAAAGTGTCTTTACTTGGTTATAAATAACTTTTCTTGACTGATAATAAAACTTTGAAAGATCTTAATGAAATTTTGAAATCCCAAAATGATTACAATTTGATGAAAAAAAAAATTCAGATTTTATGATACTTTGCCAACTTCTCTTGATTGGTAATCTCTTCCTTAAATATGTTTACTTTTATAATAAGAAAATCAAACTCCACTAAGAGATTTAAGAAAAAACTAATAGGTGACTATTAATAATTTTTCTCCATGTATGCTGACCATAGTTAGGTAACAAGAAGGCCTTCCATATAAATCATGGCAAAGTCACCAAAATCAAAACTGAAAACCAAAAGAAAAGAATTCTTATGCTAAAGTAAAAAAAGAAATCAGCAAACAAAACAAAAATGAAGAAATTTTAAAAGTGGAAAGGAAAATCCAAGTTTCAAAAGATAAACTCAAACAAGAATGCTTATACCAATGTCTCAACAATATGAAGAAAAAGAAAATAATCGTGTAACCAATCTTTCTTATGTTGAGATTTATGAAAATCATACCTTGCAGGGTTGTAAGTATTTTAGGCTTCTTGGATAGTAGTGACGTTAAAATTCAGCCACAATGAAAACTTCCTATCTGGTATCAATCTTCTTGTTTCAAAGCATCATTTTAATCATTTTCTAATAAAAACAAGATGCCTAAATAGACAAACTAAAGGTTCAGAAACTTCCTGATGTAGTTGTTTCAACGAAGATTATTGTTGCTTCTTGAAATAAAGCCAGGAGAAGAGTATAAGACATCAAAAATCGGATTCGGCAGAGGATTGAAAGCTTCAAATGGAGAACTGCAAAACAGATTTTTTATATCAGCAAAAACAAAACTGAAACTAAAGTAACGAAATGGAAATTAATGAAAGTGGGTACATGAATCTTACCATTGGATAATTTCTTTTGATCTTACCTGGAAGGTATCAGTTTCTCCAAACTAGCTGACTTCTTATTTTAATTAACATTAAAAACATGAAGAAGTCAAACTAACCAAAATCTTGTAACCCAAAATCATTATTTATTTTATTTAAACTAAAGTAAGTAGTAAAATGTAAAAATGGAATGCTTAGTGCTCAGGGGAGTTAAAAACAAATGCATCAGAAATGAGAATTTGCAGTAACGAATGTTTCTCAAAATATTATAAGTTTCATATAAATGCCATGCTTTTATAAATTCTCCATAATCAAGACCAAATCCAAGATAATAAAATTTAAATATGAATATAGAGAGGTCTTGAATTCCATTTTTTAATTATGGAATTATATATTTAAAACTAAAATGTATGAGAAATTGAAATATTTTTGTGTGCTGCAAATTTGTCATCAATTTCTTTTTTCCGATAGTGGTTACCTAAGTTCGCTTTTAAAATAACAAATCATCGTATCGGATGATTCACATCACATGTTTCTTCACCATGCTTCAAGATTAATTTGCAAGACTTCACTTTTGTTATTATGCCATATATTGATTAAATCTTAATGGATTAGAGGCATGCATTGGAAGCTATCGTATCGAAGATTGCAATGGCAAATTTCTGATTAAGAACATGCGATGAGAACATGTGCAATGAAATGAAGCGATCGCATCATTAAGAAATGTTATATCAGGGATCGGGGACAGTTATGTCACAAATTGCACATTGTACACCGTATCTCGCGATTTGTATTTTGCACATTGCACATTGCGCATTGCAAATTTGGAATAGCGATATGGTCATAAATAAAAATGCAAGGAAGCGATTGTGATATCGGTGATGCGGTGGATGACGTAAATCAGCGATCGGAAATCTTAAGCACTCGATGTAACACAATATGATTGTTGCAATGCTGATATGCGATGAATGACGTGGCTAATCGGCGATTGCGATCGACAATCTTAAGGGCACGATATAACAATTCTCAATATGTCGATATATGATGAAGAGTGGACCTGATAATTTTATGATGAAAATTTGATAACATATCAGATCCGAGACATCGGTCCTTTTAAAGCTATGCTCCTACCATTATTGCGATTGAAGGGACACGATATTGTTTATGAATTTGATTTGAATTTCATATCGTGTTCGTAATTATGTGGTCATCGCAATATCGGTAAAGCCGTTTATCGGAGATCGGCGTTTCATGATAATGGAAGTATATTCAACTACAAACCTCTAATATGCGAAATGCAATATGACATATGAGCGAAGTAATACATTGGAGATCTTTTATTAAACAATTTGTTATCAAAAGAAAAGCTAAGAACTACTTCTGATGAAACCTTATGATGCGAATGGTCTTATGATATTCCTTGAAATTTCAATTGGGTTTTCTAAGTGAATAAAAGGAAAGTTAAAAATGCTTAAATTCTAATGAATCAAAAGTAAAATTTCCCTGAACCTGTTGCAAATTTGAAATGGGTTTACTGCTTACTTCAAGCTTTTGAAGACAAGTGAAAACTCGTAAATAAAACAAAACACGCATCAAAAATAAACTAATGAAAAGAGAAACTAATAAGATATGAGGACGAACTTGTAAATGCGTAACTGGAAGGAAATTGTCTGTAGATTTTACCTTATGAATCTTCAAATTCTTCCTTTGATTTATCAAAATTTTGACTTTTTTCAAAATCATCTCATCATTTATTCTAAATTTAAGTGTGCAATCAGCCTAAATAACATCTGTTTATTCATGTTCAGAAAATATAAACTTTACCAGAAATAAATATAAAAATAGATTTCCCTTTTGAATTGAAACAACAATTTATTACCTCTGCTTATTCTGAATAACTTGAGAAAAATCTGTATTGTTATAGCGACTATTTAATAATTCCTTTAGTAAATAAATATGACGCGTATTGCTACTAAAGGTCAAAATGGGATAAAGCCACTAATTGTAGAAAAATATCGAAACAGATTTGAATGTGTGCACACAACAGAATGGACATGCTTAAGGTCAGATTTAGCAAATTCCGAGGAAGATAAAATGAACTTCATATGATTACCGTGAAAGGTTAGACTGACTAATAATGATTGAATTAGAATTAAGCTTATCATAGACAATCATACATTTCATGGGATAATGAGATCATGCAGCTCTTATATCCTCAACCTTTATCATATAAAATCCAAAAGAAAATCTTATAAGGAAATCTCGGAATGAAGAAAAGTGGCTTTGAGGCGATCGATGCCAAGTGCAAACTCAATTGAATTTAATCAAGACATTATTCAAAATAATCAGATTAGAGGTATTTCTGCAAGAAATTTTGAAAGGAAAGCAAGAATTAAAAATTTCTGATAAGGAGAAAATGTTTCAGTGAACATGCATGAGAAGGCTGATTGCTTTGTTTTATTTTTTAATCTACAAAACTGTTAAAAAAAAAACAAACTATACAAAACAAACTAGCTAAATTAATTCTACTCCTATTCTAACCATATACGTTGAAATGACTAGGTATAGTCATATTTCCAGTGTAACCATTCTCTCATTTTTATTCCCACATATATGTACAGTTCGAATGTTAGTAATAAACATACAAATCTAACTAAACTGAGGAAAATAAATCTGAAATCAGAATGTATAGTTATTGTTAGCAACTTAATTAAAATCTCTTTCTCTTGAAATTTTCTTTCTAATTGGATACCAATTGGATCATAGAAATCTGGGTGGATTTCTATTAAGGATTGGGAAATGTTCAAAGGAAGAGATAACATGCCAGATTGTGAAGATGAGGTTTTAAATTCAAAGGCCTAGAAAAAATCATTAGTATTATGTACAAATGTTAAATCATTGACAATTTTCCTTGAAGGAAAAGTTTCCAAATATTTTTCAAATGAATTAATGAAAAATGAATGGAAATTTATTAAATACAATTGAAAATTATTGAAAATTATTAATTGAATTAGAACACTGGCCAGATTGTAAAAGTATATCCTCTAGTTGGGATTGTCTTTGAGGAAATAGAAGCTTTTGATAAGAAATGAACATCAATTGATATTGACATGTTAACAACTTTTGATGTTCAAGGTTATAACATGAAACTTCAATTTCCCAATAAAGCAATTCATCAATTGAGTGTCTGACAGTAAAGTGCTCAATATGGCAGCATAAAGTGTTAAAATTCTGAAAAATAAAATCAAAAAATAAATCTAAATTTAAACAAAATAAGTGTGAAAGAAAAACTAAAATCAAATCACTATTTGTACAACTAATGTTACAACACAATTGGGATTGTTTTGAAATGATTTCTTTTTCACAAGGATTGGCCAAAATTATGGAATTTGAGTAATTTTGAATTCCAACTTGTGAACTAGAAAACGAATTATGATTATCAATAGGAATGAGAGCTTGATTATGATATGAATCATAGATTGGAATGTTTTCTTGAATGATGAAATCATGAAGATAATTTGTTACTCTAAAATGAGGACAGGTTGGAATAATTTCTAAATTGAAGCGTTCCTCATTCAAAGATGTTATTTGAATTTTCTTATGAGAATTCTCTTGAGAGGAATAGAAATCAACATCCTCAATATTAGAGTAATTATCATAAATGACTTCACAAAATTCCCTAGAGTTCCCTTCAATCTCACCCAATATATCCAAACAAGGAGGAATAAAAATTTCATGTTCATTAATGGTAAAAGAATGACCAACAATTGTTTCTTTATCTTGATAAAAATTTATTTGTAATTCATTTAAATCATCCTCTTTAATTTCTGAAATATCATTAATACAAAGAGAGGAAAAATTACCATCATTAAAAATATCAGGATAAAGGGAAAAATGTGAACCTGAAACAATGCATTTAAAATTGTCTGTGTTTGAGAACTCGTGTGCATTATGCTCATTGTAAATTTCAGATTGCAGATCATTCCTTTGTGTGTTCATGCTTTCTTGAAGAACGTTGCTTTGTTGCTTTGATTTCGGCATTTGCTCATCATGGAAAAATTCAGAAATTTGTACAGTAGTTTGCATGCTATTATTTACCTTGATTGCTGCTTGTACTTGCTGATTTGCGATCTGATTTTCTGAATTGACCGCAGAGTAATTTTCAGATTCCAAGGTAGCTCTTTCTCCAAAATTGTTGATGTTGTCTTCTTGCATTTGAATAGAAATATTTTTCAAGCTTTGTAAAACCACTTCATCACAATTTATTTGCACATCAATGTTGAAATTCTCATTTATATTGTAATGGGATGGAACAAAGATTGAATTAATTTCATATGGATTGGGAATGGGTGGAAGAGAACAAATATATTCAAACCAATCTAATGATTCTTCTTTCGTGGGTTTATCTTCGTCTTTAAATCTTAAGCAATTAAAATGAAATCGAATATTAAAATTATTAACAGACTCATTTTCAAACCTTCGTAAATATTCAATTTCTTCACATACATGTTCATAATCATAGCCGTCAAATTTACAAATGAAAATTGTAACAAATTGATCCCAGCTGTGGATTGAAGCAACTGGAAGAGTTCTACACCAGCTTCTGGCTTTTGCCGCAAATGTGAGAGTAAAAATTTTGCATAAGATGCCTTCATCAATTCCTTGAAAATCATAATTTGAAACATTTTGAATAAATTGAAAGACATGATTAAAAGTAGAAGAATTTCTTTTACCATTGAACTTTACCTGAGACAAGAGTCTTACCACTTCAGGCGGAGTATTGGAGGATGCACGTCCATGTATACAACTCCAAATTGAATGTTTAGGTTTAACTAGGTCTAGTTACCTTCTCCCTATTGCTATTGGTTTATGATGTATCTTTACCTACCAATAGACAGGGATATCAGATCACTTCTTCTTGCTAATCAAGCAAGAGAATGACCCTTAAGCTGATTTGGGTTCAGCCAAGCCACAACTAAAGTTTTGCCTATTTGAGGAGAGGACTTAAAAAAATGTAGAATTTACTCTAAATGCAAGGTTATTCTATGATGCAAGAAAAAGAAACTAATCTAAGTCCTATCTTAATTAGGAATATATAGATCTAACCCAACTAAGAGCGAGATAATTAAAGTATTGGGATTTAAATATGTCTTGTTTATAATCAATATCAAGTTAATGAAGTAGTTCAATTAACTGATATTATGGATATCAAAACACATCCTATTGAGACCTATTAACTGAAATAATAAACCAACGACACTAAGGAAATAGTTCACAAAGATGATATTGATTATCAGATCAGTCAATCCAATAATTAAACAACAATATGTGGAAATAGTTCACAACACATTACCATTCAATAAATCAGTTTTACAAGACAGATTTCTGAGTAAATAGTTACTCAGAAATCAGAAATTAATTCATAAGAGCAGAGATACATAATAACAACATTGAGACAAATTACCCATATTGACAATAGTGCACAAACATGAATAAAATGAGACATTCCTGTTACCATAAAAATGAAATTGATATTTGAAACAATAGTATTAAAAATACCAATTTATTGCATCCATTTCTCTGATCTTGGTCTCCAACAGGTCTTTACATTGCTTGAACTTCTGCTTTCACAGCTAAAGCCACAATAGTGCAAACTTTTCCCTTCATGTATAATTCAAGATACAAAGGGTAAATCCTTAATAATCCCCAGATCTGAGATTTTCTCTCCTCTCTCCTACAATTCTAAATTCCTATTACAGTAGTGCTTTTAGAAGTCTAAAATTGCATAGGAGAGCAGCCCTTCATTACATTTTGCAATCTGTTATTTGTAATATTTGTCAAGGAATTCTTGAGAGAAGAGTTTGTTGAAGAGAAATCTGCTAAATTCAATTTTACTTGCTTAAAATTCTGATATTCAATTGCTGGAGAATTCTCATTGATTGAGATCTTTTTCTCCATATTTCTTCCACTGTTTTCCTGCAAAAAGAAATCAAAATAAATTAAGATGCAATCAAAATATCATTTCTAGCAATTAAATCAAATCCAATCTAATTCAATTAAATAAATAATTGAAAATAAAATGTAAGCTTTCTATTGATGCATGTGATGGTTTGATTGGCCAAGGATATCATTGACGAGTGAATCTGCAATTATAAGAGGCTTGGACAAATGAAAATAAAACTCAGAAAATTGATTTTGTTTTCAAAATTCGGAGCTTGATTTTCTGCCTAATTTTTGATCCAATAAATGACCAAATCTATTAGTGAATCCTCCTCAGAAATATTCTCCTTGATTTTATCTTTCCAATGAGCTGTCCTGGGCCTCATTTTGCCAAGTATACTCAATCTATAAGTCTCCAAAGTTGATGGATCAAATTTGGCATAAATCTGGAAATTTTGTTTCTGGGCTAACAAATCAAAATTCTCATTAAAATTTAAATACTAAATTAGAATTCTAATTAATTCTAAATTAATTGTTAATTATAAACTAAACTAATTATTAACTAACATTAATCTAATTAACTAATATATAATTAGCTATTTATAAACAAATTTAATCTAATTTAAAAAACTAATTAATATAATCTAAATAATATTTAAATTTAATTAAATTAATTAATATTACATAATTAATTAATTAGTTTAATTAATAAATATAATTACATATAAAATATTAATATAAACTAATATTTAAAAATAATAAATATATACTACCTCCATTACCTTTTATTAACTCCATTTGTTTTAACTCATTTCGAATGAGTTTTCAAAACAAAACATAACATAAGCCTTAAGACTTAGTTAATGCCCCTTTGCATCGGCAAATCGGGAGGATATGGTATTAGGGTTTTTAAACTTTTGCATAATGCAAAATGCCCAATCCGATATTGGCATCGAGGTATGGTGTGGTGTCGGGGCTTTTAAACAAGTTGCGCTTAAATCTTCCGATCCGATTAAAAGCCCTGATGCGATCAGAAGAATTTCTATTATATGTTTTTTTGTTTTAATTTTAATTTAATTTAATTAATTATATTTAATATATTAATTAATTTAATTAATTTAAAATATAATTTCAAACATAAATTTTTATTTTGGTTTTATTTTTATGAATTTAAGTTTTTAAACTATAGCCAAAAATAAAACTACAACCACTTGGATATTATGAGTTTTTTAAGATTAGTAATTGATTTGTAAATTGGAGTAAATTTCTTAAATCCCGATGTTTAATAATTTGGCTGCATAACTAAAAATGGAAAAATGTTAATAAAACTCACTACGGGTTAATATTTAAAATGAATGCGTTATTGAACTAATTTATTTACAAAATGCAATATTGTACATTTTATGAATTTTTAACCCAGGCTAGATAAATGACGAGACTTCAAAGGAGTACCATTTTCAAACTAGTTGACCAAATGAGGCGAAACAAGTGTCAATGGGAAGCTTATAAAAAATCGATTCTAACAAAGCAATCAAAACAAGAATAAAAAAAAAAAAAAAAATTAACAAAAGCGTACGGCAATCAATTAAATAAAAATCCAAAAAGGTATTTAGCCAAAATTTTATAGAAAGGGTCTCCATTATTTGAGTTGACCAAGTCAATAATGGGGGGGTTGTGTTTTCACCACAACAAGTTCGTAAACTTAGTGTTTAATAATACTATTTTTATAATATTAGGGCTTAATATCGAGTTCATAATATTGGATTTAGTATCAGGGTTTGAAATGTTGGGTTTTATAATGTTAGGTGTTATAATATTTCTATTAATATTAATGTTTAATATTGTGACATTGAAATGTATGAAAATATATCTGATGTTGCAGTAAGACAAATATCATTGCAATGCAACAAAAAATGTGATAATCATTGTCAAAATGATACATTACATTGTAATTTACCCAATATCGCATTACGTAGTTGAATAAATTAGGGTCTAATATTATAGCTTATAATATTGGGTTTAAGGTTTATAATATTAATCCTATTGTTTTTAGTCCCTTGGGTTTATAATATTAATTCTATGGGTTTCTAATCCTTGGGTTTCTAATAAAAATTATAGTGTTTAATATGATACCATTTAGTTTATTAACCCTTTGAGTTTATAATATTAATCCTATGATTTATAATCCCTTGGGATTATAATATTCATGCTAGGTTTTAATATTAATCCCTTTAGTTTAAAATCCATTGGGTTTATAATATTAATTAACCATCAGGTTTATTCATCCCTTTGGTTTATAATATTAATCCCTTGGGGTGATTAATCACTTGGGTTTATCAAATCTAATATTAAACTTAATATTAATATTAAAAGTTAATGTTAAACATATAACATTAAAACCACAATGTGACAAACATTGTTAAAATAAATGTGACAATCATTATCACATTTAAACATTATATTTCTATGTATTCAATGTTGCATTTCAACATTGAACAAGTTAAGGTTTAATATTACGGTTTATAATATTGGGTTTACATTTTAGAGTTTTTTTTGGTATATAATATTGGGTTTAGGGTCTACAAACCTAAGGTTTATAACATTAATCTTAGGGTTTTTGATTCGTTGGGATTATAATATTAATCCTATGGTTTATAATCCATCAAGTGTATAATATAAATATTAGGGTTTAATATTATTCCTTTGGGTTTATAATATTAATCCATTAGGGTTATTAATCCCTTGAGTTTACAATATTGTTAGTCCCTAGTGTTTATTAGTGCCTTGGGTTTATTAATCCCTCACATTTATAATAATAATAATCCCTTGGGTTTATAATATTAAATGTTAATATATAAGAAGACCTATATTAAAAAACATATATATTAAAAATCACATATTAAAATACCAATATTATAAACTTGAATATTCATTATAATGTATAAATATTCATAGGGCTAATTTTTTGTAATAATATAGCGTTTGAAATGTTTGTGATCCAAAATGGATTTTTGATAGACTCCTAAGTCTAAATGTTACTCACAGAGGAAAACTGAAAATCCAAGGAAGTTTCTGGAATTAGCCCAATTACAGAGATCATCTCATTTTGAATTTACTGCAACTTGAATGGGAAAAAATGGACTTAGGATGCAAAAGTTATGGCAGAAAGAAGATGTCCTTCCTTATTTGGAAAAAGAAGCAAATCATCAAAAAAATGGCCTAAAAGGCTTTATGAAGAAAATCACATTGGAGGAGGTCTAAGGAAGACTTAAGCGGAAAGGGGAAGCACCTCCGATCACCAATCCTCGACATATAGGGTTGGAGGCGGGCATAGGCATATAAAATGAGCAAACGACCCAGGCCGATGCAATGGTGCGATCGCCGAAATTGGTGAATCGGCATTGGCAATGGCATGAGGCTTAAGGTAGGACCCCAGGTCTCTGTGATATGTGATTGCGATTAATCAAATCGCATTATCACATCAGAGCTACTCAAAGGAGCGGGGCCAATACCATATGCGATGAGATATAGCCATACCCGATAAAAGTATGAACGATATTTGATATATTTTGAGATCCAGAAAACATTGTTTTCCTTTGTATTTGCGTTTTTTATTAAATAAATGAAGTATGAAGGAAAAGCACTGATGCAATGAAATTGGACCCAAAATGGTTTATGAATGCATATGTATAACATTTCAAGTTCGCCATAAACCCTTTTTCGATATTTTCAATGTTTAATGTATTTTCTTAATACAAAGGAAACAAGTGGGATTTTGGGTGGCCTATAGGTGGTAAGAGGTTTTGGTTGGGTTCTTCCCAAGCCCATACATTGGTTGTCATGTGTCTAGGGCCTAGAGAGAGAAAACTACCCTTTTTGGACGGTTAACCCCCGTACAAAAGAGCCGCCCGAAATGAACCTCGGTCGTTCGATCTAGATCTCCTAGATCAATGGTGGAGATGTGATTAGCAACTAAAAGGTGGATCTGATAGAATTAAAGGGTGTATTTATGGATATTTGAAGTCCGATGAATAGTGTTTTGGCAGATTTTGCCCATGTTTGAATGTATTTCTCTGTGTAAACAGAGAACAACTATTTTGAGGATTTCAAAGGCTCGATGACCCATTCCGTTACAAAAGAGGTGGCCACCTTCCTTGAAAGTGTTAACAAATTATTGTTAAACACTCAGAAGGGGATTTGAGCGGATAAAGGCCGGGAGCCTAAGAGCTCGAAGGGGAAAACAAACCAACCAACGTTGATTGGCTTAAAAAGCAACCGAATGACATAATGAAAAAGAGAAGGCAGCACTAAGATAGAGCAGAAGTAAAAGAGAATTCACAGAGGTCGAGACAAAGCCGAGAAGCCAGAGACAAAGAGCCAAAGCAAGAGAAAGAAGGCTGAGAGCTTCAAAGCTGGGAACAGAATGAAATTATAAACTCATTGTTTCTATGTTAAACCATAGAGTTGAGCCAGAGAGCTTGTAAAAAGACTTTGCCATAATCCCAGAGAGTGTAGTCGAGTTGATTAGACCTCAAGGAGATGTAGCCCAAGGGTTTTGGGTGGAATCCAAATTAATATTACTATTCTGTGTGTGTTTTATTGCCACACTGTATCTCCTATTTTTAATTGATGCTATTTTCTTTATATCAGTTTAAGAAAATTAATTTACATCACCTAAATAGTTTAAAACAAACATAACCATACACTTATATTGTCAGGCACACATTAAATTCTATGTTGGTTAATCAATAAGACTTGGGAATAAATAAGCTTTGGAAGTGGGAGAGGTTCCTGTAAGTTAGACAAGAAGACTAAGTGCCCCATTTTCTGATCAGGTGCTATCAGAGCCCAAGTTTGATTAAATCCACCTTCAAAGGAGGCTATATCAGAATGCTTGATTGACAGAGCAAAGATTTCTTGTCTAAAAGGTGTTTGGGCAATCAAGGATTGATTGTTTGATGGACGTATGTTTGTTTGCAGACTGGATATTCTCTGAGTTTGCAAAGGTAAAGGTAAAGCTATTAATAGCTCAATCCAAGAAGGAAAAATAGGAATAAGGGTTGAAGGCATTCTTCTATCCCAAAGGACCTCAAGGCAATCCTTGGAGAACAAGATGTTTGTTGCAAAAGGTTGCTTAAATAAGCTCTTTATTAATATTGTTTGATGTTCTTTGTTCATTGGCATAATGACAACTTCCTCAAGTGTATCTTAAAATTCCTTCTCCATCACATGACTCTTTGATGGAGACATGAAATAAGACTTGTTCATCATGATGGACAAGGTGAGAGAAATGTATGAGGATGGAAGGAAGAGCAGCATACTTAGAGAGCAGTTGAATTCCATGATGGAAGAGAAGTGGTTTCTTTCTGACAGACTGTAGGAAATGGAGAGGCAACTTCATATTGCAAATATCAACCTGAAGAGGGTGCATGAGTTGGAGTCACAACGCTTTGTTGCCGAAGAAGCCTTGGTCAAGTATCAACTTGAAGAAGATGTAAACCATTCCAATTTGTCTTCCAATTCCTCTAAGAATGCTTATATTGGATCTTTTGAAAAACATACTAGAGGCATAGGTTCCAAGCTAATGTCCAAGATGGACTATGAAGGAAAAGACTTGGGTAAACATGCACAAGGTATTGTTGAGCCAATAATAGTTGAGGAAAGGCCTAAGTATTTGGGTCTTGGTTATGGAAAGTATTATGAAGAAAGTTCCAAAACTGCCATGAAAGCCATTGAAACAGTTCCAAAGTGTTGGCATTATGACACAGGTTTGGCACTATGGCACAGATGTTGTCCTTGATGGAAACTCACTCAGCTGGAAGATCTCAGTTCAGGATCTCAAAATGAAAGAAAAAGAGATATACGTAGGTTTCTCTTAACCAAGTCACGTATTTTTATAGACATATTTGGGAACTACAACCCCAATCACATATTTCCATAAACCAAGGGCTTCTGAGTCCCTAAAAGTGTTGTTTCATGCCTTAAAGGAACAAGGTCAGTTGATTACATCATTCCCCAGAAGTTCTCCACATAAAACTGCTCAGAACTGGTCAAAATTCGACTATACAGACTGTTAAGTACAGAGGGTGTGATGCATCTCACCTGCTAAGTGTAAAAAGTGTGATGCATACTGGAAAGCCCTTCTATAGGGTGCGATGGGCGAGAGTAGACAAATGGCAGAGATAGTTTGCAAGGTGGATGATCATGGAATCTTCCAGAAACTTCTCGTGACACTTGCCTCTCTCAATTTGCCTAGGGATGAGTAAGAGATCATCAATCTCCAAGTGGAATTGAGAACTATCAGAGAGAGGACACTCATCAAAATCCCAGAAGCTGACTCACCCCCTTGCAATCATCTATATATGGATCCCTCATCCCAGAGATCCAAAGGTTAGAATATTGTATCTTATAAGGAAGCGTTATTGGTTTCTTGGTGGAATATCATAGTGTTGGGTGACCTAAGCTTTTCATGATGTGAAGAAGGGCTTTCATGCTGGGAGGATGACGCTGGGTTAGATCAATGGGTTGTAATCCTCTCTCCTAATCTTTATATCAATAAAGCTATTCAAGTTTTCCTCCACATTCTTGTATGTTTGCTAATATATGCATGTATGTGGTCAATATATATCTGGTCCTATATTTCTTATGACTGTAGATCTTTGCACTTTGAAGGTATTATGCTACTTTGACTTTACAATTACTCTTTGGAGTGGAGTGGTCAAGGGAGGAGTGCAAAGATCTGTCAAAGGGGAGAAGGAACAAGCAGAGAACCAAGCGAGAAATTGAGGTTGGTATTATTTTCTCTTCTCGTATCTACTTCTCGTAAAGGAAAATGAAAGTAACTTTAATCTGTTTATTTCTAAGATAGCTACCCATCTTAGTGGGACTATCATCTCTGCATAGACACTAGATTTCCCAATAACAAAATGGCGACTCCACTAGGGAGCGAGTAGTTTGTTTGCTTGTCTATATTATTTTGCTTTATAAACTTACAGATGGAGCCTGAAGTCAAGCTAGCTAGCCTTTGAACTGCATTTTCTATGCAAGTGCAAAGTAGATCAATGTTGCTTCAGTCTATCTCCGGGTTTTGTTTATAAACAGAACAACTGATTTGCAAACATCCTAATTGCCCTGGTGGTGGCTCCAGTAGCCTCATTAGATCAGCCCCCGTGATTTGCATTTACTGACTATCATTTGCTCGGCCTAAATCCCTCAACTAAGCTACAAAATGTGACCCAAAACCAAGTTGAATTCTCCTCCCTAGACCATCGCACCTTCTCCTTTTGGGAATTTGGATGCATCGCACTTTCCCTGTGTTACAAGTGCGATGATCAGATAAGACCTCTTCTTCTTCCAGATTTTGGTTTTTTGTTCACTCTCTTTAGCTTTATTTAGGAGTTTTGCTGGCTGTGATTAGTATACCTCTGTGGAAACTCCCTTCCTTTACATGATTCAGCCTCCTTAGTACAAAGAACTATAAATGTGTTTATGTATTGTTCACCATTTACGGTCCTCTTTTGCAAAGAAGTAGCGTAATCAAGTTGTCATCTTTTGATTTGAAAGTGTCGCAAGCGTCGTTTTCAGTCAAAGGAAAGGATCCTATTGTTCTTGATGGGCGATTACACTGCTACTCTTGTATTTGATTTGAATTAGTAGTTTTTCAAGTGTCGAAAGCAATTTTCAATTCGAAATCGCAAAGTGTCGTCATTAGCTTCCTTTCATTTTTTGAAAAGAAAATCATTAGTATTGTCGCTTGAAACGATTCGAATTTGTACTTAGCATTCTTTTTTTCATTCACACACTAGTAAAGTGAAAACAAATACATGTATGTGCATTTGCATTTAGACTGCTTGTTGATTTTGATTTAGGACAGTGCATCTAATGTGTGCTCTCTGCTCTTTGTTGAAAGAATTTCGCTTCTCTTTCCCTAGTAGCTAGGATTTTCATTGCAAAAAGAAGATTAAATGACTGTTTATCATCTTAGATTGCATTTTAGGAATTGTATATCTACATCATGCGGTGAACTTGAAAGGAAAACTTCTTAAGAAACATCAACTGTAAAATATATTCAATGAACATAAAAAATGCTTTGGAACCTAACGCACAACATGTAGAAGTCTAGGCTAGAGATGTATTCCGGCATCGTAAATCCTGGTAACTATCGCTTTCATTATTGGTTGGGCGATTCCTCTTTGAGACGACAAGTGCCAGTACGGAGTTGTGCTCCCACGTACTGTCGAGTATATATTGGGAGACCACAATAGGCTACATCCTTTATCCTTAGGAAGTCGTGTCTGCCACCCTATCGATCGTAGTGCACTGAACACAGCATTCGGGAAGATTGACTGTCATATCTAAAAAGTATTCTCCAACTTTGCGATTGGTTTGGTAATCCCTCTGTCTAGATTTCCAGAGTAGTCTCTTTCGTTCCTTTTCAGACTCCTTAAAGGAAAACGTCTATCTGAGCACTTGTCATTTCCGGATCATTAAAAATCAAAGGTGAATAGAGTCATCTTTTGTTTTCTCTCGACTCTTAAAAATTGGAAAAGAAAGTTATGTTAAAGCGTCTAAAATTCATTAAATTCGGAATCATTTTTCCCATTTATTTTTAGTTGATCAAGTAATCCACAATCGTGGAAGAAATTAAATCAAAACCCCATCATTCGCAGAGATTAATGAGTCAATTGTCTTTGACTCTGGAAATGAAACTATTCTGGACAAAGCGAACTCGTTTAACCGGATCAAAGTCCCCTGGTTTACTTGGAACTTCTGTTCCAACATCCTTAGGGACTCCGGTTACTCCAACCATCTCTGGTACCCCTACCTTTACAAAAGTAGTTCCACAGCCACAAGAGGACATTAGAACTGATCCTAATGTAATGGTAAATGCCTCTATTCTTGAACTAGCTACATCTACAGCTGATTCGGAAGGTGTCACCCCTTTAACAACTGTTGCTGCAGAGTCTATACATTCTTCGACACCAGAAATATTTTACGGACCTGATGGTGTACCTCTCCCACCTGTTTTAATTGTTGTAGAAGAGGTTGTGGAGGATCCTTCATCCAATACTCCATTGCATTTTGGAGCTGGGATCACCATATATCCTTCTTCATCAGAAGTTAGTCTCCCTTCATTGCAAGTTCCTGTAGAATCACTAGGAAATCTCTTAGATAGACTAGATATGTTTGAACAACCGTCGACATCTAGGACTATGTCATCTGACACAGCAGCAACAAAACCTCCTGTTAGCTTCCTGCTGCAGCAGGTTATTCATATTTCATGATTGAAATTTTACAGGCCAAATATGTCGTACTTTGCATGCTGCAATGCTCCATATTTTCTTAAGAGTCTCCATGTGAAGAAGGCTACTTCAAGTTCATTCAATTGCGTTCCAAATTTTGGAAAGTTATCCCGGTATCGCCAATTTTCAGTAAAGGGAGGTCCAAACAGCTTAATCTTGGTCTCCCTAGGTTTAAATTTCCTGTTTTAGAATATAGAGAATGTAAATCTGTC